>CM033040.1:15189465-15426965 GCA_019207045.1 Branchiostoma floridae x Branchiostoma belcheri
TCAAGAGTAACCATTACTGACGCCCTTGATTTGTAGGTATCCAAAAGCGCCCAGAAGAAACTGAAGAGGAAACTACCCTTCCTACCAGTAAAGATGACAAAGATGGCGCCTTGGAAGAGGATGATGATGATGAGCCTGCTAAGGCTTTCCCTTGTGGTGCCCAGGACTTTTGGTCCACCGTGAAGGATCTTGGGAGTAATTTCTCCTACGTGGGTCTTTGCCTTGCAGGTAAGATTATGTATTAAGTCTCCTTACGTCTGTAATCGAATATAACGTCAAATAAACGTTTGAATGAACATTCAGCCAAAGAGTTCTTACTATTACCAGCATTTAGGATTGATTTGCGTGCGTATCAAATGATATGACCTTGTGATCGTTTTGTCATCAAAGTTAGCCATCCATTCATGCCATAGTCACGTGAGATCTCGTCTCGCAAGAACTGCCATAGTCACGCGAGATCTCGTCTCGCGAGAACTGCCATAGTCACGTGAGATCTCATCTCGCGAGAACTTTGGCATCTTGATACTATAATTAAGATATGGCAAGTATAATTTTGTGTGAACACGAACTGAAGTAATCTAATTGCTTCATTTTTGGTGCGTTTGTTTTCCAGGTTGTTCTGAAGCTATAGTACTTTCCGGGGTGATGACGTTTGGACCCAAACTAGGACAAACACAACTTGGACTCCAAGCTTCCGAATCTGCGCTCTATCTCGGTATGAATCCAAACACGTGGCCGAACCGATGTATTATCAAGCAGGATCATGATATAAAATTTGAGCAAATTACTCACTTGAGAATTGTACAGCCTGGACAAATTGTCATTAAAAATTGGTAAAAGAAACTGCAGAGAAAAGATATTGAAACAACGATACTTAGTCTAGTACTTGACGTCTGTGGCCACATTATTAGTAGCGCCACCTAGCTGCAGTGCGGCATAGTATCAGTCAGCACATGTTTTCTCCAAGGAAGGTAAAAGACACCAAAAGTATGGTGTCGATTTTACGTAGAATGTCAGATTCTCGTTCTGACCATCCTAGAACCTTGATATCCAGCTAAGAAGACAGGATGCATAAAATGGCAATGCCTCGTTTCATTTTACGTTTGCCAGAGCTGTGCAAGCCATAACAACGCTACCTAGTGATGCGTACCTAAACTCAATTTCAGGTTCAGGTCCGGATTCAGGTCCAGCAGTTCAGGTTCAGGTCTGGACTTATAAGTCCGGACCTGAACCCATCATTGCATATTATGCGCATTTTTTTAGGGGGAGGGGGGATGGTGCATATAAAATTGCATGTTAGCATGAATTGAATTGAAATGCAATGTGAAAAATACATGAAAATAATATACAGCCAGTGTAAACACGAAATGTGTTTTGTCTTTTTCCAGTGCAAATTGCACTGTCTATGGAAGGTTTTAGATGGTTAAGAACAAAATAAGGGAATATAAGTGACAGATTGCTTTTTGCAAGTCCGGACTTGGCTACGGACATTTAGTTGTTTTTTTTTTGGACTTGGACCTAAACATTTTTAGGTCCAATTCCAAGTCCGGGCTTTAGGTACGCACCACTAACGCTACCCCAATCTTATTTCTCGAATAGGACTGATGATGATTCCCTCTGGAGCAGTAGGCAATCTTTTCGGCGGTTGGCTCGCGAAGAAATGTGGAGCAGACTGCAAGAAGCTACTAAGGCTTGTCCTGATTGTTAATCTAGTCTCCATGCTTGGACACAGTGTCTTCCTCCTGTCCTGTCCCACACCAGGCACTACGACCTATCTCGCCACCAACAGGTAAAACTCTCTTCAACAATTGCAAGAGTTCAAATATCTCACACCTCCGTGAGATTTAATTGCAATTCGCTGATTATGCGAATAAGGTTCTGATTAGTATTGATTGCATGTATCTATTTATCTCTTTCTGTCAGTCTACGGTGAACATAACTAGCATAGACTAGACAGTAAATAGCAGAAACTGTGGCAAACATACTGAACAAAAACACCTCCCCATGACGAATTAGACTATTCCTTTGACCCCGTGACCTGGAATATCTGTTGTGTCTGATAAACTACTAGTTCTACCACCTCTGAAATCTACTTCCTGTCACTTCTGCGAGTCTGATCTTTGCAGACCTGGAATATTTCTCGTATCTGATAAACTACTAGTTTTTCCACCTCCGAAATATGCTTCCTGTCACGTCTACGAGTCAGATATTTGCAGCCACACTAATATTCTTCATTGATATGGCAGCACAAGTTGCGCCACTGACTGCGGCTGTGCAGATTCGCTGTACGACCCGATCTGTGATCTCAGTGGGATCGAATACCAGTCCGGCTGCCATGCGGGATGTACAGGCGTTAACAAGACAGGAACCACTACGGTTGGTTGATAATCAAATTTGTTGTTGGTAACCGAGCCAACTATCAGTAAGATAATACGTTTTCTCATTAACTTGAAAGTTCATCTGTGTTGGTAGAAGTCATTCTTGAACTATGGTTTTACTGTTACATCCAACACAAAAATTGGACTCCACATTTTCGACTGAACAGCACCAGTCAACCATCCCTGAACAGAGACGGTGGGCGTCATAGACATCCTGCAACATATGATTTACTGCTCACCGAGTCACGTGTTTTCTCATTATTTGACAAGGAGGCAAAGACCTTGATATGAGGACAGTTTGGGACAGAAATAGATTCCAATCCGTTTTCAGTGATTCATTTTTAGAATACATGTTGTATTTTAGAGTTGTATATGAGAGCGTCAGGTATGTATAATGCCGAGGTGCATAAAAAGGGTACAGTATTTCTTTTACCAAAATATTAATTCAGTATTGCTTACGTTATTTATTTTGATGTGACGTAATATATATATATATATATATATATATATATATATATATATATATATATATATGTATGTATATATTATGTATCATCAACATAATTTATTATCTCTGTAGACGTACTTCAACTGCAGCTGCATCGTGGAGGATTGGCTCTTCACAAACGTCACATCCGGTTCCGGGACAGAGGCCGTGCGCGGCCCATGCCCCGGCGGATGCCCCAGTTACGTCATGCCCATGTTTCTCACCTTGTTCGTCCTGCTGAGCATGCTCGCCGCCGCATCTATGGCTCCTTACACTGCAACTATACTGAGGTGAGTAGATAGAGTAGTGATACAAAAAGAGTAGTGTAGTATAGAGTAGTGAAGAGTAAAGTAGAGTAGAGTATGGTTACCCTACTCTACCCTACCACCAAGAGTAAAGTAGAGCAGAGTAGAGTAAATTAGAGTAGAGTAGAGTAGAGTAGAGTAGAATAGAATGAAGCATAGTTGAGTAGAGTAGAGCAAAGTAGAGTAGGGTAGAGAAGAATAGAGTAGAGTAGGGTTACTATGATGGTAAAGTAGAGTAAAGTAGTGTAGGGTAGAGTAGAGTAGTGTAGAGTAGAGTAGAGTAGAATTGAGTAAAGTGGTAAAGTAGGGTATAGGGTAGAGTAGAGTAGAGTAGCGTAGAGTAGAGTAGAGTAGAGTAGAGTAGAGTAGTGGTGTAGTGTGGCGTAGCGTAGTGTAGAGTAGAGTAGAGTAGTGGTGTAGTGTGGCGTAGCGTAGTGTAGAGTAGAGTAGAGTAGAGTAGAGTAGGACATGATGCGGACATGATATCAAATTCATCGTATGCAATTCTTGAATGTCTTCGTTGTTTTACAGACTTGTTTCTAAACCAAGGCGGTCCTTTGCCCTTGGAGTGCAGTGGACCTTATTCAGATTGCTTGGTAATTATCTCCTTTATATACTTAACGTTAGAGCTGTAAAGAAATTTCAGGATATTCTAACGTTACTTTCTATATTTCCATTAACGCTATATTATGAATGAAGTTTTAAGATTACTGACCTGAGAAAGTTCTAATACAAAAATCTTTGCAGGCGGGATTCCCGGACCGGTCATCTTCGGTCACATCATTGACCAGGCGTGTGCGCTGTGGCAAGAATCTGATTGTGGGGAGGTGGGCGCCTGTGCAGTTTACGACAGCGGCAAACTGGGCTTGTACCTGCTCGTTTCGTCGGTGGCCATCAGGCTGGTGTCCATGGCGCTGTACTTACTGGCATACTGCCTGTACAAACCGGTGGCGGAAGAAAAGGAAAATGTTCCCGCGGAGAGTGAAACAATGATATAATCTTCTTTTTTTCTTAAATCGGTATAAACAATATAAAGTAACAGGGTATGATATATAGGAATCAGGGGAATTAAACTAACACTCAGGACTCAAAAAAGTTTGCTGTGAGAAGATTTTATATTCTTCAGCTGTGAAGGGTCACGTGACCTGAGGGTCAGAGGTCACTCTCAGGTCACGTGACTGGACGAGTGTGTTGTGGAAGGGAGGGAGTCGGTAGCGGCCCTGGTCCCGGTTCAGCATGGGAGAACGGGCCCTGAGATATAGTTTTTTTAATCGGTATAGATAATATTACAGTAACAAGGTGTGATGATTAACATGTCATCGAGTCGTATTCATTGTATATTTTTGCTTTACTAAACAATATTTGGGCACGAATTTTCAATAAAGTACTTACTGTCTAGTAATTATCATTACTTTTTTAAGTATCATTCTATGCTCTGGAAATAGAATATCTGATTGAATTCTATTCTACATCGTTGTACACGTACGGTGCATCCCCGTACGCGTTCAGTTATTGTTTGTTGTGGTGTGTGCTTGTAGTTACGTCATACGGTAGAATGACGGAAAGTACATGTAAGTGGGAAGATTGTGTCACACCAAAGGAGTGACAGGATGTTGAGCTCAAAGGTGGTAGAACCAGTTGTTTATCAAAACTTAGGCCCAATCTACACACAGTTTTTACCGATATCTCTGGAGATGTCGGGAGGGATCTAGAACGTAGGGGGCCGGACACCCATGGCGCTTGCAGTCATAAACATATAGCGCGGTTTTCCAAATGGCGTTATATGCTAATGAGCCTTCCCGAAGTCGGGAAGCATCTACACGCGCGCGAAGCTGTCGGGGACCCCTGCCAAGCTATCGGTAAGGTATCGTACAAATGGTCTGGACCTTTCGGGAGAAATTTTCCCGATATCGTAATGACGATATAGTAGTTCCATCTAGACGATGAAAAAAAGCTGTCGGCGAGAGGTTGTAGGCTCGCCGATATCGGGAAAAACTGTGTGTAGATCGTGCCTTACATTTTAGGTCATGGGGCCAATGGAATAGGCTACCTTGGAGGTATTGTGTTTGATCTGTCTGCTTTTAGCAATTGTGTATCGTTTCAGTAATACTAGTTATATTTTGTTACTGTGTGTGTTTTAATTCCATCGAAGATGATTTTGTCAGAAGTTGAATTAAGATTGAAACATAATAATATATAGTGTTTTTACCCCTTGATTTATTCTCCGTACATATTAGATACATTCATTGGTTAAATAATACAGCCCATCATTGTACTTTTTTTGTTAAAATTATATAGAGGCTAACATTAGTATAAAGACCGTTTTACAGTCAAAATGTATTGATGATACATATTAAAAACTTTTTAAGAGCAACTGTACAATATGACTTATGTTTCCTGATTTCATTAAATTTTCGTAATTACCTAGAAGATCGTTTTCCGTAAATCATCACCAAAATAACAAGCAATGTAGCGCAAATAAAAAAACAACAACAAAATAACAGGTCTATACACCCATTTAAACAATCACACCTTATACTTTACGGTAGCCTACAAAGACAAACTTCGTCGCACAGGCAAGCAGTTGTCCCTGTGAGCCCCCGTAATACGTAGTTTACGCCACCACGCGTGAAAAGTATTATTGTCTTTACCATTGAAGGGTTATACCTTTTTGTAGTCAAATGTCTTAAAGATAAATACCAGATTTAATAGGCTATAGCTACAATTTATCTGAAATTAAATGTTTGAATATGAGAAAATATGATAAGCTTTAGAGCAATATTGTAGCAAAGGTTTGGAGCATATCCGAGTATTTGAGATTGACAATTAACAACCATGCTGCAATGTTTCTGCAGTACGTCCTGGTCTTTTCAATCAGTCAGACTTTATAAGCTAAATGTTTATATACTAGTATCTAATAGTATATAGAATATATAGCTAATAGTATATGGAATATCTTTTGTACTCCTATTGAGGATTGCATAGTTTCACATATCATATATCAATTAACATAATAGTGTTTTGATCAGCCGAGATTCATAGTCTCCTGTTATTTACTCGTCTATTTCGAGTGATTTATGCACTTAAAGGAGGTCATTTGTTTTATTTTTGTAAGGTTTTGTACTCATAACATGCCCACCAGGTGTGCTAGCAATCAATTATCTGGACGAAATCGCACGAACAGGTCATCTGCAGGCTAACACATTACATAAACTAAAGGAAAGATACGGACAAAAGAAGTATCTTTCGAATGTACACAATTTCGAACTTCGTAGAGCAATTACAAAGATGAGAATCTGTAGTCACAAACTAAACATAGAAGCCGGAAGATATTCTAAAATTCCCCGTGACCAGAGGTTTTGTCCATTCTGCCCAAATGAGATCGAAGACGAACGTCACTTTGTTATGGATTGTTCTCAATATGATGACAAACGCACAGAGCTGTTCTCATTACTTTCCGCTCGCTCTAAAAACTTTGCTACTCTCTGTTCGATAGATAAATTCAAGTACATTCTGGGAGGCGAAAATCCACATTGTGTACAAGTAGGCAAATATATTCACGATTGTTTATACCGTAGAACCAATAGTGTAAATGACATGCTAGACCCTTTATGTTGATGTATCCATACCTATAGATATCCATATATATGTGTTTAGTTGTACTGTAAGTAGTTGTTATTCATGTAGACCTTACGAAAGTCGCTGTACTTTTGTCGTTGTCAATAAAGATTGCATAAAAGTCATATACGAGGCATCGAGTGCCTGGACGAATTCCGTCGGAATACAACGACTGCAGAAACCTCACAAAGTGAATTTCGTAGCAAGAGATAGTTGCACCGTTGGCGAGAACGCAGGGGTAGTTATCAGTGAGTGACTTTTGCTTATCTTTTAATTTACCTAGCCTGCGGCATACAAATTCCTTCGTGCCCCCCTCCCCGCTAACCCTCAGTGAGTCGTACTACTAGGGGAATGTGTTGTCAATTTGCAGTCTAAACAGCTGACTTAACCGAATTTTGTGCAAACTAGATGGACCCTCAATGCAACGACAAAGAAATGCTAAGGAGAGCTAAGCCTTCTAGAGTTAGCAATCGTTTGGCCTTTTATTGCTATAATTTGAAGGAAATGCGAAGAGAAAAAGAAAGAGAGAGAGAGAAAGACGGAGAGAGCAATTTGACTTAAACTTATAGGGGGAAATGCAAAGTCTAACGTTATATGTAAGATTTATACTAGAATTGTAGAATTTGGAGGTCTCGTGGTAAGGATTTAACCTTACTAGCGATTATACTGCACTAGGTATATAAAGGACGCCAAGCCGAGTGCGATTACTCTCGTACATGTGTTATATTTGACTTCTGCTGTACTCAACTTCTCCGAGCTGTTACAATATTGTGAGATCCTAGCAATATGTCGAAGTACGTTCGGTGCTGTATGCGGGATGTCACGGGTTCACACCCTGACCAACGCATGCTGCATTCTCCGCTCATACTTAGGACTTAGCATAAGTAGCCATAAATTGAATATTGAAACAGGAAGATACTACAATATAGCCGCTGACCAAAGGTTCTGTCCATTCTGTCCAAAGCATATTGAAGATGAATTTCACTTTATAATGAAATGTTGTAGATACGCTAGTTTACGTAATGAATTATTTATATTTCTCGAATCGAGTACAACAGATTTCAAGAAACTTGATGCCACAAACAGATTTATATATATCTTTAAATGTCAGAACTCCCATAATGCAAAAATAGGCAAATATATCAAGGACTGCTCTGCTAGAAGAAAAAATACCGTAACTAATGAATAGCCTACTCCATTGTAATACTATACCAAAGAATTATGTTAGCCCTTATTGTTATGTTAACTAGGTTGCTAAGCTTAATCCTATACCATTGTTTTGTACTTAGTGTTATAGTTGTTGCCATACATTGTATCATATACAATTGTCGTGCAATAAAGTTCTTCTACTTAGGACTTAGCACTTGAACAGTGAAGGAATCATAGCTTTGTGTGATATTTATAGAAAAGACTAACCTTGCACCTTTTGAGCACCCATATATGCACCTTGTAACCTCTTGTAACGTTATTAACTGTAGACAGGTGGACACTATGGAGAAAATGTTGATCAATTGACCTGGAGCAATACGTTACACCAAGCAACATCTCGATCGTCTCAGAATTCAACTTAGGTCATGCTGATTTGATAATATGGATGGCATCCTCTGGAACCCCCTATAGAGATGCGAGCGTGCGAACAAAAAAAGTTTTGCCCAAATAAAAAGTTGCATTCATTATGAAATCTAAGTAAATCTATGAAATCTATGATTTTGCAAATACATGTTACATTTATCTGCATTAAATGTTTTGCAAACACCGATGCAATATTTTGTTCTCACAATTAAGAAATGCCTTCTCATGAGCACACTTAACACAAAATGCCTGTATCGCCTTAGGAAAACTTTTGAGGGAAACATTACCGACATCTCCATAATGATTACGAAGAAGGGACACCTAGCTATAGACAGCCCAGTGCGGCTCTTCTGCATTTTTCTTTTGTCACAATTGTTTTTAACATGATGGCAAATACGACCAAACGATAATCAAATGTTCAGATTTTCATTTGTACATGTAAACACACACCAAGGGATTTGCCCAGTCACCGGTCTGGGCGCACTCAGTCACAGGCGCCAACTCGGACAGCCTCTGGGCCCCCGGACTGCCCGATCTGGTCTTTCTGCATTTATCCTTGGTAACCGCATTGGTTCCGAACCCGCAAACTGGGCTGGTCGGTATAACCTCGAGTTCCAGACTCGCAGTTTCTTGGTTAAAACCAAAAACACAGAACGAACGATTCCCGGCTTGTCATCTCAAAGACGGTATGTGCTGTTTTGAACCTTTTGCATTTGTATTTAAAAATGATCATCACATTTTGTTACATCATTTTCCTATGTTGGTTACGTTTGTGTCTGTTGTATACAGTCACACCTCAGTCAAAGCGCGGGGGTGGGGGGCTGGAGAATTGTGGCTACTGTAGACAGGTGACCACTATAGAGAACATCTTGATCAATTGACCACGAGCAATAACACCCCCGTTAAACTCCAGCTCCGGCCCGCACGGTCCAGCTCTTGCCCGCATCGTCCAGCTCCGACCCGTACTGATTCCAGCTCCGGTCCGTACGTCCCAGCTCCGACCTACACGTCCCAGCACCGGCCCGCACGGTACAGCTCCGGCCCGCACGGTCCCTTTTTCACACAAAAAATTGGCCAAAAATGTTTAAAAGTTGCCCATTTTAACAAAATTCCGGGACGACATGCAAAACTTTTTAGCGCATTCGTTGGCTAACATGTTCGCCCATCCTCTGACCGAATATGACGGCCCAAGACCCGCTGGTTTTTGAGATTACCCCATACCTCCCGTCGCGAAACCATAAGCCAGGCGCGCCTAGGCGTAGATCGCCATGGCCAATGAAAGTTTCCGCTTTACACATAGAAGGAACACACGATTTTTTTCAAACACCGATGCAATTTTTTGGTGTCACAATTCAATTAAGAAATGCCTTCTCATGAGCTCACTTAACACAAAATGTCCGCCGGCATTTTTTTTATCTTTGGTGCCCATCCACAAAGATCTCTGGATCTTTTATCTTGGGGCAAAACAGACCTCACCTGAGAAAAATAATGAAGACATAATCACGGACCATGAAATGAACAAAGCACTTCTGCCTCAACAATAAATGGAATCTTGATTAGATAAGCCCAACGTTTATCAGCTCAATCGTGTTTCTCAGATAGAAGAATGGAGTTTTGTCACATGTTGTCTATGTGTGAACATCTGTGAATTCAAGTTTTGTTCCTAGACTTAGAAATATATTTGTAGCTTTCAAACACCCCACAATGCCTCAAGATGTGTGTGTTCGTAACTTTGCTTTCATTAACTTAAGGTGCAAATTTGGAATGCGAAACAAATAAAGAAATTGCTACCAACTCTTCCCTAAGGCAGTTATGCCTCATGTTTACTATAGATGGGATGTTAAATGTATACTCCCAAATAATGTAGGTAAGGCCCATCCTTTGTGGTTGTCAAGTAGGTCACAAAGTTTATCAAATGTTGTCTATGTGTGAACATCTGTGCCTTTAAGTTTTGTTTCGAGACCTCAGACTGACAGAAACTTAAAGTAGTACATGTATTGGTTATCAAAATACTAAAAACTGCTTCTCTCATTCCATTAGAATGAGTAAAGTGAAATTTCTGATCCAAAATGTTAGGCTAGAATGTTCACAACTTGGCCGGAAAGTACCTCTATTAAATAATATGGCTTAAAAAATTGCAATTTTGCAACATGAGCTAAAATCTATTATAAAGGATGTTAAAAATGTTGATGTCTTGTCAGGTGTGTCCAGAAGTTTGCTTTTCATCAAAAGACTGAAATTGTTACTCTCAATCCATGACAATTAACCTTTGTCCTGTTTATATATAATATAAAGACATTCTTTGTCTCTGATGCGGGCTGTCTGCACAATAAATTGTGCATTAAAGGTGCTGCTCGTATTTGTCTGTTGCACAGAGCCACCGTGATTTTCCCAGTCAAGCAAAAGAAGAAATTTACATCATCATGGTGTTACAACCACCCATAAACAGAGACTTCAGTTACCAGATCATTTTGACAACGGTCCCTTGAAGGCTTGACAGCATTTTGCAGTTAACGTTCGAGACAGAGAAAAGTAGAAAGCAGCGACGGATTGTTTGGTTCTCCTGTCGATTGGACAGATGAGGACAGGCTTTTTGCATGTTTGTCTGACCTGCACATGACTTTTTATGGTGAAGGAGGGGTGTGCAATTCCTTCTCCACCCTTTCGTCTACTGGAGCACCAAGTCTCACAGGGGCAACTGTATACAGCGTGTGAGGCAGCTCCAGCAGATGCAGCTTTGCTGTTCGGAGTAGCCGTCTCCTAGGAGGACTTCCAACCAAGGATGTAAGGGGTTCCTCCTACCCCCGACTCGTGTGCCATGGCGGGTGCCGCTCATGCCCGAACATGCCCCTAAGGCCTGTCTAGGCCACAAAGCCCCACTAAGGCCACTAGCCTCAGCTAGATACTCATATACACATAAGTTAAGTGAGGAATGTCGTGTAAAGTGCCTTTCCCAAGGGCACAAGATCGGTGACATGGCAGCTGGATTCGAACCCTCAACCTCTCGGTCTTGAGCCTCACATGCTGCGACTGCGCCACGCGGTCCCACAGCAATGGATTGTACTTCACCAACAAAGAACAGGAGACCCGGATACCCATGCGCTTTGGATACGCAAGTACTTGACATATAACACGTCAGTTCACCTTTATTCGCAGGGTATCCTTTAGTGAAGACCGTCGCCAAAGGTACGGTCGTGGAAATCCATATTTGGGGAGGGACAGTGATAACGTTGGAAACTATTATCTGTATCTGTATCTATATAGCCGGTATAATCTTCCGCGTAACACACCAGCTTTGCAGGCACGCGGTGCGGCAGCAGCTGGTTACATTACACTGAACTACCGTCACACATAACTTTTGCACATCTATCTGCAAGCGTTCTTTAAAACTATCCAGAGAAGATATCACCTACTGTGCTTGGTGATAACAAATTCCACTCTACGATAGTTCTGGGCAAATACAAATTTTTGATCACATCAATCCTACGACACATCCTATTCTTGAAGTAGTCTATTGATACAGACCTCCGCATTGCAGCAAAATGAAGAGAGAAAAAATGAAAGTGAGGTGAGGAAGTTTGCGGAACTTTCTCAAGCAAGTATGGTATGACCAAATCAGGCTGGTTCAGTGCCACAGTATTATTTCTAGTTACAGAAAAAGGGGGCGTTGTCAGAAGACAATGGAGAAAACATCGAAAAGCTACACAGTTTAAGGGACGGTGAACAAGTAGGGCACAGGTACATAGAGATAACAAAAGATCCATTGTCTATTTTTAGTATCCCAATTAAGGGTAGTGTGGTGTACCGGTAGGTGTTTTGGCCATAACTCAGGGGTTTTGACCATTTAGATTTTATCATGAATGCAACTTTTTATTTTGGCCAAACTTTTTTCTATTCGCACGCTCGCATCAGTTTAGGGGGATCCAGAGGATACCATCTGTATGATCTAAGTTCAATTCTCAGACGATCGAGACAATGTTACTTGGTGTAACTTATTGCTCGAGGTCAATTGATCAACATTTTCTTTAGATTTTCATCACCCAGAACACTACATGGTGAGAAAACCAAAAAAGGCTACACTATTTTACTCTTTTTTTAAAATATAAATTCAGAAGTTTACAACCTTAAGTTTGTCGAAAACATTGTAAAAATAACGCCTTATAAAAGAAATGTAAGTTACTTCCTTGTGGCAAGTATAGTCATCAATATCTTTTCTACTGCACCTTTAGGTATGTCAGGCACTTTGCCGGACATTCGCCAGGAGGCACCTTCGGGGGAGGAGCGCCCCCTGCCAGACGACGCCAAGCATGGCAAGGAAGGCGAAGAGGAAGGGGAGGGGCGATGTGGATTATTCGGTTTCTCACCGGATTGGCTGCAAGTGTTCAACTCACCACGATGTCTGCTGTTCTTTATGTGCTGTCTTTGTGCCACTGAGGTTTGCATCAAGTCCGTTTCTTTCATGCATGTAACACTGGACATGTATAAATAGTAATTCAAAATCTAGTGTATCAACTTGCACGTGTAAGGCCAGTAAATGTTTAAAGATTGTTAGAAGCAGCAGCGCACCAACGATTTCTCAACTGGGCCGGGGGGCGACATCTACTTTCATCTGAATCTTTGACCCCATTGATGACGTCACACGTAGGCGGAAAGGCAACGGCGTCTCGAGCCAATATGGGACTTGGCGCGGTCCTGCCCGAGGTAGAAACTGTCAATGTCAGAACTAATGTTCCGGTCACGGGGGAGGGGCAGACTGCCCACGGCTCACCCTCCCCCAGCCTGGCTGCAGAGCAGGGTTGTAGCCAGCACATGTCCTTCAGTCCTTTGGAGGAATTTTGCAGCTGGGGACTGAAAAAAGTTTTCCCCATTCTGTCCCCTGGGACAGACAAAAATAGATATGTAAAGATATAAGAAAAATTGAAACCCATGTGTTCTTCTTCACCAAAACAGATGCCATTGAACAGCTTAGTCTACAAGCAAACATTACACCTCACAATGCAGGAAATAGTGTTTCAGAGGGTCTTGATTTCATTTTCTCTGGGATCCAGACCCCCTAGAAAGGACGCACAACGTCACGCCATGCCTTCGGTGCTCAATAGAATTCCCATTCAACATCAAGGGGACTGAAAATGATTTCAGGCTGGCTACAACCCTGCTACCAGGGTCCGGTCAGTGTGCCTACACATTCACCGTGCCAGAAACCCTAGCGAAGCAGAGCTGTAACGACGTGGACACGGGCATCAGGCAGCAGCACAGTACATACAGGCAGCACGTCACCGGAACGTACTGCGCCTGGGCGAAAAGTATAGACATGCTAATCTCCCGGTTTACTAAAGGTCCGCATTGAAGAAAGTGTGTTCGTATATATGGGTAAAACTCCGTGTACGTTTTACATGAAACCATGTCTCTAAAATATACTGTGCAACAAGCGGGATTTCAATGCAACGTTAAAAAAAACAACCAGTGTTCGCGCAGGCGCAGTACGTTCTACCGACGTATACAGGCCACGTCCCGCCTTACGTCACGTGACCAGAAAGACTAGACAGATGAAGAGGACAGAGCGATCTAGTTGAAATTTCCAATTTTGGAAGTTAGCTTAGGAATCCGCAAACAGAGTAACTGTTTTTAAAAATGATGTTTATTTTCTACAGACCGCCATACTTTTAGGATTGACTCCGGGTGTTATCACTACTATCGAGGGGCGATTCAAGCTCTCCAGCGCCCAGAGCGGCTTCATCATCAGCAGTACAGAATTGTTTGCCGTCTTCACTGTTCCTATCATCTCCTACTTTGGCGCGAAATCCCACAAGGTGGGGGAATGGACGAATGGAAGAAAAGCATCTTCCTACGAAGGGACATCCAACAGCGAAACCGCCTGTCTGGATGTACTCTGCTTTCTCAACCGTCACTCTTAGTTCCTTTGGAGTTCCCCCGCCCCAAACCAGCTGTCAGCCAATCAGAGAGTAGGCCTTTCAGTTTTCAAAAGCATATATTAGGGTAAGCTCATTAATATTTATAAGCAGGGCGGTCAGGAACCAAAGATGACGGTTGAGAAAGCAGGGTACATGCAAACAGGCGGTCTCGCCGTTGGATGTCACTGCGTAGGAAAGAAGATGAAGAAAAAATGTGATATGAGTTTACTCACACTATTATTGCCTCTATCTCTGTTGCTGCTAGGGAATATTCAAGCACAGACGCAAGTCTTACAGAACCACGATGTATTCGACAATGAGTCTCTCCAGCCAACTTAAGAAACTCCCGGGGGCTCAGTCCGCATGCGTGGACTGTTCCATTATCGTGGGACCTAAATTGTGCTAAGTAAAAATGAAACTAGTACGAGTGTCATTGAGGAAGATAAAAAGAGTGACAAAAAATAAGTGACAATGTGGATTACACAATGTCTAGAGGAAGCTAAAAAACTTTTTTCTTTGATATCGCTTTCCTTCAATGAGATTTACTTCTTTGAAATTGAGATAAGGATAGAGAATTTCTCGTTTGTTTACAGTGTGGTGTAAATATGTTAAAACTCGCTGTGTTACCCCTTTAGGGTCGCTGGCTGGGCGCAGGAGCTGTGTGTGTCGGACTGGGCAGTATAGTGTTTGCACTTCCACATTTTCTGGCAGGTAAAACGCTTTTATACTATATTTGTACTCTAAAAAGTACTGGAATCTATATTGTAGTTGCATGCACATAAAAAATTGAAGTCGAGGAGTCTCGTTGTAGGCAAATAGCCGCTAGGCACTGAAAGGGTCTAATGAACAATCGGTGTTCAACTGTTGACAGTTGTACCATTTTGCTTGCTATATGTTGTTTTGTGTGTGTGTGGGGGGGGGGGGGGCACAAACAATATTTTCTGAACTTTCTTCTGTGCTATCATTTTAATGCACTCACTCTTCGAAATATTCCAAAGACAATCATTCAGTAGTTGCTTCTTTGAACATAAATACTCTTCATTGTTTTACCTGTAGGTCGTTATGTTCCCTCTGGTGGCACTAATATTTCCGAGTCAAGCATCGTCATCCCTCGTCTAACGGAACAGCTGATGAACAGCAGTGCGATACCAACGGAGGGTAAGGACTGAGTTTTATCATCTTATAGGGTGCAGTGGGAAGATTTATTGGATTATATTTGTACCTCACCTCACACTGTAGGCAATGGTATGCTGCATTTTATGAAATAGTGTTGAAGTTGTTGCAGCCTTTAAAGATTTAAACTCGCCTGCTGCTAGCTCACTGTGCGTGCCTGTGGCTTGTGTGTGTGAATGTTACATATTTTTCTCTCTCTCTCCCTCTCTCTCTCTGTCTCTTTCTCTCTCTCTCTCTCTCTCCATCTCCCCCTCTTTCTCCTCTTTCTCCTTCTAAGTCCCTCCCTCTGTCTCTCTCCCTCTGTCTCCCCCCTCTCTCTATATATATATATAGTATATGTATTTGTAATGATTTCTAGATATTACATACACATACCTCACCGTTTATAGGTACAGCCAGCTGGAGAATTACCTGTACGTATTTGTCCTTGCGACGTTCCTCATGTCGTTCCTGGTGGGCCCGTTGTACACGCTAGGGGTCGCTTATCTGGACGAGAACGTGAGCAAAAAGGTGTCAGGTGGTTATGTTGGTAAGTGGAAGTCTTGCTTGACAGATCTTCTTCCAATTTGGTAAGAGCAATTTTACCCTAGCGTTAAAAAATCGATTACACAGTCTCTTTCGCATAGCCTGGGTACCATCCGGAAAGTAGTTCTCTCCGGTCATATATACAATATACTGTATACAGTCACTTCTCTCTCTGACATTCTTTATACACTACTCTAAATGCAGAAATTTCGCGGTGGTTTAATGTTCGCGGTTTTCGCGGTGGCCGCTTCACCGCGAACTTAAAACCACCGCAAACATGTTCCATGGCAGTAAGAGACTACAGTGCACGGTGCTACCGCGAATTTAAAACCACCGCGAAAAGTCTCTGCTGTTCTGCAGAAGCGAACATAGTAGCGAACTACTACCCGGCTGGTCGACTTGGACAGGTTTGACTGTATGCAAAATATATGCCGGGGACCACACATTGTTTGCCTTTCTTTCTAGGGATCCTGTATGCTTCAACTGCTATTGGTCCGGCTGTTGGTTACGTCATGTCCTCTCAACTGCTCAATCAGTATGTGAACTGGCCGGAAGTAACGAAGTAAGTGTTTCCGTTTTGTGTTTTTGGCTACGACTCTGAGGCGAGGTCTTTTATATGACACATTTATGAGCTTGCATCTACGTTGTTTCTGGGGAAATACAAAATGCGAAGCAGCATAAAAATGAAAGAAAGCGAGGTCAATAATGCAAAAAGTGTGAATTATGCAAAATAATGCAAAAAGTCCGAATTATGCAAGTATAAAATTATTTTATTTCTATTTTTCGTTTAGGTATGTCTGTCTGTGTATTTGTTTGTATTTTCGAATATTTGTGGTCAACATAACTCAAGAACCTCTGGATGGATAACGATGATATTTGGTATGAGGGTAGGTTAGGAAGTCAAAGGTCAAGGTCGAATTTGCCCCCCCCCCCCCTTGTATGTGAACTTGGTACTGCAGCAGGAATTCCTTTTTTTTCTGTATATTTTGACCTGGATGTGCTGTGGTCTTTTTGTTTACAGTTTGACACCCAATGACCAGCAGTGGTTAGGAAACTGGTGGTTCGGATTCTTCCCTCTGGCCATCGTCGCCTTTTTGGTTGCCATTCCGGTGTTTTGTTTTCCACGAAAGCTAGCTGGTGAGTTTTGTTATATGTGCTATTTGCTATCGTTTGCTTTACTACAATTTCTTTTTGATCAATGACTGTTTTGTAAAGGTACAGTACATACCTCCCAAATTGTCGATGTCTACTAGCACATCTTCGTCACGGGGAATGATCATGACCTAGTCTCAATTCTCGCGAGAGAACACGAGACTAGGTCAGGCTTGCGTGGATCATCTGCCCCCTCCCCCCACCTCCTTGCGGAGAAGGGTAGGTAGGACTTGGGCAGCTCCCAACCCTCATGCCGGTTCAGCTTCGCCCCCTCTAGCTGGATGTGGATGGCCTCCTTAATCTTTCTATATGCCTTGCGTGCTTCTAAGTCAGTAATGTCTATGTTGTCTGAGATGGTCAATGATAAGAAAAATTATGCTTTTAAGCATTCTGTTACAGTGTAATATTTTCATTCTGTATTATTTTTGTCTGATGTTTCGAAAGAGTAACTATAACTGACACCCTTGATTTGTAGGTATCTCAAAGCGCCCAGAAGAAACTAAAGAGGAAGCCAACATTCCTACCAGTAAAGATGACAAAGATGGCGCCTTGGAAGAGGATGATGATGATGAGCCTACCAACCCTTTCTCTTGTGGTGCCCAAGACTTCAAAGACTTCTGGTCCACCGTGAAGGATCTTGGGAGTAATTTCTCCTACATGTCTGTATGCCTTGCAGGTAAGAATATGTATTAAATATCCTTACGTCCGATAATCGAATATAATGTTTGAATGAACATTCAGCCAAAGAGTTCTTCCTATTACCAGCATTTAAGATTGATTTGTGTTCACATAAACGATATTTTCGATTTGACGTTGTAATCATTTTGTGTCATCACGATCAGCCATTCTATAGTGAGATACTCGCTCTAGATCTCGCTCGTACCTATTAGGTCTCGCGAGACTTTGGGATCTTGAAACTTTAGTTCAGATAGGGCAATTTTTTTGTGTGAACTCGAACCGAAGCCATCTAACTGTTCACGATGCTCATCATGGGTGTTTTTTTCATCATGGGTATGCTTCAGAATCAATATTTGGTGCGTTTGTTTTGCAGGCTGTACTGAAGCTATGGTACTTTCCGGGGCACTGACGTTCGGACCCAAACTCGGAGAAACGCAGCTTGGACTCTCACCTTCGGATTCTTCGCTCTATCTCGGTATGGATCCAAAAACGTTGCAATGTTGTTTTGACAAAAGTGAAAACAGACTAAAAGTATAGTAATGACAGTAAGAAACAGTAGACAAAAGATCCTGAAATGACAATACTAAATTTAGTACTTGAAGTTTGGGACCACATGGTTAGTAGCGACACCTAGCTACAGTGCGGGATAGGGTCATTTTAACTTGATAAGAATCAGAGGACTGATCGAAAGCTTGTTGGTGAGCGTTATATTTTTTGTGTACGGAGATACTGTTTAAAACTGTAACATAATGGTGACTACCGTCACAGACGAACTTACATTCAACCCCCCCTTTTTTTCTCGACTAGGGCTGCTGCTGATCCCTGCTGGAGCAGTGGGCAATCTTTTCGGCGGTTGGCTGGCGAAGAAAGCTGGAGCAGACTGCAAGAAGCTAATAAAGCTTATCCTGATCGTTAGCGCAGCCTCCTTGCTCGGACACTGCGTCTTTCTCCTGTACTGTACCACGCCGGGCTCTACGACCTACCTCGCCACCAACAGGTAGGGCCTCCCTCCTGAGCCATTCAATATACAGTCTCTTAACAATTTATAGTTTCCTATACGAAAATGAGAAGAAATGAACTGTCAATAACTCAACTTCCTGACGTTACTGACGCGCAAATTTAACATACCTTCATATGAAAGATCGTCATCTCAGCTGTCCAAATAAATAAATGTCATCATAAATCTTACGGCATAGACTTCCATGAAACTAAAAAATTGACCCTTGACCTCAAAACCGCACCACAGCCCAGTGAGTAGGCCCATGTGCTAGGAAAAAAAGTCCCAACTTTATATCCCCTGATAACAACAAAGACTCAGCTTTTCGGTCCTAATCAGAAAGTAGAAACTCTCCCCTGTCATATCCACCTTTAAACTGCCGGGATCTCTACCCATTCGACCAGGAAAAAAAACACCCCCATGACGTAGTAGACTATTCCATTGACCCCGTGACCTGGAATATCTGTTGTGTCTGATAAACTACTAGTTCTACCACCTCTGAAATCTACTTCATGTCACTTCCACGAGTCTAATCTTTGCAGTCACACTAATTTTCTTCATTGCTTTGGCAGCACAAGTTGCGCTACTCGCTGCGGCTGCGCAGATTCGCTGTACGACCCGATCTGTGACGTCAGTGGGGTCGAATACCAGTCCGGCTGTCATGCGGGATGCACAAGCATTAACAAGACTGGATCCACTACGGTTGGTTGATAATCAACTTTTTTTATCGTTAACCGCGCAAAATATCTGTAAGACAATAATTTTTTTCATCATTTTTAAAAGGGGCAAAGACCTTGATATGAGGACAGTTTGGGACAGAAATGGATGCCAATCCGTTTACAGTGACTAATTTTTTTAGAATATTTTATAAAGAGTTATATGTGAGAGGGTCATGTATGGACATCGATGTATAATATCCAGGTTCATTAATAGGGTCGGTATTTCTTATACTTAACTGCCATTACGGTTATATTGCTATCTATCTATCTATCTGTCTATCTATCTATCTATCTCTGTCTCTCTGTCTCTCTGTCTCTCTGTCTCTCTCTCTCTCTCTCTCTCTCTCTCTCTCTCTCTCTCTCTCTCTCTCTCTCTCTCTCTCTCTCATATATATATATATATGATATCTACAACATTTATTATCCCTGTAGACATACTCCAACTGCAGCTGCATCATGAAGGAGGGGCTCTTCGCAAACGTCACATCCGTATACGGGTCAGAGGCCATACACGGACCATGTCCCGGGGGATGCCCCGGTTACGTCATGCCCGTGTTTCTCACCGTGTTCGTCCTGTTGAGCATGATGGCCGCAGCTTCTATGGCTCCATACACCGCGACTATAATGAGGTGAGTAGATAGAGTGGTGTAGATAGCAAAAAAAGAGTAGTTTAGTGTAGTGTATTGTAATTTGTAGAGTAAAGTAGAGTAAAGTAGAGTTACTGAGTAGGGTAGGGTAGGGTAGGGTAGGGAAGGGTAGGGTAGCGTAGGGTAGGGTAGGGTAGGGTAGGGTAGGGAAGGGAAGGGTAGGGGTAGGGTAGGGGTAGGGTAGGGTAGGGTAGGGTAGGGTAGGGTAGGATAGGGTAGGGTAGGGTAGGGTATAGGGTAGGGTAGGGTAGGGTAGGGTATAGGGTAGGGTAGGGTAGGGTAGGGTAGGGTAGGGGTAGGGTAGGGTAGGGTAGGGTATAGGGTAGGGTAGGGTAGGGTAGGGTAGGGAAGGGAAGGGTAGGGTAGGGTAGGTAGGGGTAGGGTAGGGGTAGGGGTAGGGGTAGGGTAGGGTAGGGTAGGGTAGGGAAGGGTAGGGTATGGTATGGTAGGGTCGGGTAGGGTAGGGTAGGGTAGGGTAGGGTAGGGTAGGGTAGGGGTAGGGTAGGGTAGGGTAGGGGTAGGGTAGGGTAGAGAAGGGTAGGGTAGAGAAGAGTAGAGTTACAGAGTAGAGTAGGGTAGGGTAGGGTACAGGAGAGTAGAGTAGAGTGGTGTAGTGTAGCGTAGCGTAGTTTAAAGTAGAGTAGAGTAGAGTAGAGTAGTGTAGTGTAGAGTAGTGTCGAGTAGAGTAGAGTAGGTTAGAGACTAGTGTAGTGTAGTGTAGAGTAGAGTAGAGTAAAGTAGAATAGAGCAGAGCAGAGTCCAGTATATTGCCCTCCAGCATACCATGCCGTCGACCATGCGGACATGATATAAAATTGAATGTATGCCTTACATGTCTCCTTTTATTTTACAGACTTGTTTCTAAACCAAGGCGGTCCTTTGCCCTTGGAGTGCAGTGGACCTTATTCAGATTGCTTGGTAATTATCTCTTGTATATATCTTTTCAGTCGAATTCATACCGTTTAGGTTAAAGCCCCATTATGCAAAATTCTGGCCCCGAAAATGAAAATATTCTCGAGAATAAAACCGTACCTGTATGTGAATGAAACAACATGGTTGGCATGGCCCGCAAAGCTTCAAGTGCCGCACTGAACTCGGCAGAAGTAGAAAATTCAGCGCCATGTTGGCTTGGGCGAGGGAGACCAGAGACTGGTGGGCAAGCTCTGATTGGCAGGTTTACGGAAAAGCCTGGGCTCAGCAGGCTAGCCTGTAGGCTGGCCAGGCCACTCTTTTGGGGCCCCAAGGCTATGGATGAGGTTTTGGCAAATAATAGGTCTTTTTTTTTAAACCTAAAACTGGGTAACTGACAATTTCAGCGCATGAAGAGTGCATTGGACAGAAGGTCACAGCTTGGTCATATCTATGGGGATTTGGGTTGGTTTACAGCAATGAACAATCAACATCCAGTACAGTAACTCCCAGGCTTAGTTTATTTACTTTTCCTTCGACTATACAGCCAGTCATTTCTACAACACTTATAGTGGCTATCAGTTATGGTCCTGCATGAGAGAAACGATTAACACAAACAACACTACACATCATATACAACCCCCTCCCCCCACATACATTTTGACACATTTAAACACATAACATACATCCATTCCTGCATCCATGCTCACTGACACTTGATGTTTGAGGCATCTGTTTCAAATTCGAAGTTTTGGCAAACAGCCCTCATCCTAGGGGACCAACTGTTGTCTTGGGTTACCACTGACCCAGTTTTTCCACAAGGAAATTTCATAAGAGGCCCAACCATCCTTTCTGTAGGCCTGACTGGAAGTATAACCAAAGAGAACATAACTGTGTTCATATGTCAAAGAACTCTGGATGCTGGTTGTTCATTTATGTACACCCCTCCCCTGTGACCTAATGTGAAAAACAGTTGCCTTCTGTACCATGCCCCCAGCAGCACCAGCAGCAGTTGTCGTTTACCCAGTTTTATCTTTAAAAATCCATTAGGCGCCAAACCCCCATTCATAGCCTTGGGGCCCAAAAAGGATCTCATGAAAGTCTGCAGACTAGCCTGCTGGGCCCGGGGTTTTCCGTAAACCCCTGATTGGCTGGCATCCCGGTGTGTCAATAGCCATATCATCTCAAATGTTTCTTAGGCCATTGACCCACTCAGTCTATATTTGCAAATGTTACATAATGGAAAATGAATGGAGCTTTGAGATTACTAACCTGAGAATGTTCTAATAAAACATTATCTTTGCAGCTTGGATTCCCGGACCGGTCCTCTTCGGCTACATCATTGACCAGGCTTGCGTGTTGTGGCAAGAAGAGTGTGGGGTGGTGGGCGCCTGTGTCGTATACGACAGCGGCAAACTGGGCTTGTACCTGCTCGTTTCGTCGGTGTCCATCAGGCTGGTGTCCATGGCTCTGTACTTCTTGGCATACTTTCTGCACAAACCGGTGGCAGAAGACAAGGCAAAGGCTACCCACGGAGATCAAACAATGATATAATCTTCAAGAAGTAGTTACTCAAGAAACTGGATATCGTTTTGGAAATGGTCGGACATTTCAAATACTACTACTATCCAGTAGTTTTCGTCCGTGATACTGAAGAGATCTTGTAGGCTGATATGCAAAAGAGATCTAGTTGAAGAACAGGTTTATCCTAACTATGAATCAATATGCAATATCTATACCCTCTCTTACAAGATCTCTTCAGTTTCACTGACGAAAACCACTGGATAGTAGTTGAAACGTCTGACCGTTTCCAAAACCATATCCAGTTGCTTGAGTAACTACGTTTCTGCGTATCATATTACCTTGATGTCTAGTTACCTACATCGACGTATAATCTTCATTTTTTTTCCAACACAACCAAAATAGTACTCACTACCAACGTTTCGGTGTCTATCCACCATCGTCAGGGTAGAATGGCTGGATCTACTTCTCACTGCTAGTATAGCCGTTGTAGGTGGCGCTGCGGTAGTGAGAATGTCGTAATGATATTTGGTTGTGTTGGAAAAACAACTATATGTATTTATGTCATACCTGCGACGCAAAAACGTTCGATACGGGTGTTCCGGACCGGGCCATAACTTCTGTATCGCACAGGTTCAAAAGGCGTATCACACAGCCTTCCTTCGAGTAAATCGAACCATTTCAAACGGGCCAAATACGGCACGGTTGGCAATTCGAATACCTGATTCGGACGTTGGAACATTGCTGTTGCAACACTTTTTGTTCGAGGGCACCAAATTTGTTCAACTTCTGGCGCATTTTGCATCAAAACATGGGTTTTCTCAGGTGGGTATGACATAAATAAAACCGGTCCCAGCCCTAGCTCCCGCGGGTCGGGCTGATACCTCGGGTGATACGGAATACACCGTGTTGTATTCTATATTTACCAACCTGATGAAACTATTTACGAATGATAATTTTTTTGTTGACATCGGTATTAATAATATACAATAACGAGGTGTGATTATTGATATGTCATGTAGTGTTTTAGTTCATTGTATATCTTTTCTTTACTAACAAGGATTCGGGCAATAATTTTCAATAAAGTACTTAAGTAATTATCGTTACTAAACGCATTATTTTACGTTTTGGAAATATGATATCTGATTGAATTTTATTCTACATCTATTCTTCCGTCTATATGTAAGGTTTGTCTATGTATTCTGTTTACAGTTTTGTGGTTTGTAGCTATTTGAATACGATAGAGTGACGGAATGTAAGTGAGAAGATAGTGTCCCAAGAAAGGTTAGACTGGTTGGAGTGACAGAATGTTGAGTTCAAAGGTGGTAGAACTAGTCATTTGTTAAAACTTACATTTTAAGTCATGGGGCCAATGAAGTAGGCTACCTTGGAGGTATTGTGTTTGATCTGTCTGCTTTTAACAATTCTGTATTATTTCCAGCTAGTTTATTTTGTTACTGTGGGTGTTGTGAATTTCATCTTAGATATTGTGAATGAAATGGGAATTTGAATAAAAATTGAAACATAACAATATATGGTGTTTTTATCCCATGATTTATTCGCCTTACATCTTAGATACATTAATGGGTCAAATGATACAATCCATTATGGCAGCCATTTCAAATCATATAGTGGTTAACATTAATACGAAAGACCGTTTTACAGTAAAAAAAATATCTTGATGATTTCTAACCTTGTTAGGAGCAACTCTTCAATATGCCTCACTTTTCCTGATTTCATTAGATTTACGTAATTACCCAGAATATCGTTTTCCCCTGAATCATATATAATCTTAAGTAATAGGTTATAACAGGTTGAGATACCATTTAAACAATCACACCTTATACTTTACGGTAGCCTACAAAGACAAGATTCGTCGTACAGGCCAAACAGTTGTCTTTGTGGGCCACCGAGAAACGTAGCTTACGACACGTGAAAGGTATCGTTATCTTTACTATTGAAGGATATAACCTATATGTTAGTCGAATATCTACAGAAATGTCAGGTTCAATGGTCTATAGTTACATTTTATCGGAAATGAAATGTTTAGGGATAAAATATGATAAGATTAAGAGCATATGAATTGTAGCCAAGGTGATGAACTGTAGCCAAGGTTTGGAGCGTATTTGAGATTGACAATTGACAACTATCCTGTAATGTTTATATGCACTTTGGCTTGGCCTTTTCAATTAGTCAGACTTTAAACTAAATGTTTTATATATGATAGTATATAGAATATATATCTTATAGTATATAGAATATATTTTGTACTCCTATTGGGGATTGCATAGTTTCACATATCAACTATCAATAAACATGCATCTCACTAGCATATATATATTCCTGACGCATCAGTTTGAAAAATAATAAGCTTTGTTAATGGCGTTAGATGCTACCCCTAGTAAAACAACAAGGTACATGCGTATGTGCTTGTATCAAACATGTAGCTATGGTTCAAAAGTTGTTATTGTGTAAACCTTCATCCGTATGACAACGATTAACTGTTGTTCATTTCAAATTGAAAATTTAGAATCAATCTGCGCGAAGAAAAACAATTTTGCTACGAAACAAACCAGTTGAAAAATGCAATCAAAACACTGGTTCGACGTCATCAAATGACACTTATGTCAAGCTACTCAAGCTTTAACTTCTTTTTCTGGTTTTAGACCATTTTTCTCTTCATCACTTTCTGGTGCATCTTCAGGTGTTGGTTTGCACACTAAGTAAGCCAGGAAGCATAAAGCCACGCCCACAATTCTTAGCCCAAAGCCCAGCCCAAACACGAACAGGCCCACTTTGCGGCTGTCGTAAACTAGACAGGCACCCCGTTGGCCACATGATGTCTGCCACTGTAGGCATGCGTTGTCCATGGCGCGGCCGTAAACAATGGGTCCGGGAATCATACCTGTAAAGAGTCGTAAAAACACTCGGTCAAAACATCGTCATGCCTGTTTTTGTAAAAGACGTTGAATCAATTATTTTCTTCAAGATGTGCTGTCAGATATCGAAAATTTGTAGGTATGTAATTACCTTTAAAACGGTCACTGTTGGAATAATCTTTTCTAGTAACTGTATTCATACGTGACTGATGAACCTCTTCGAAAATTATTGTCTTGATAATTACAGATCATTAGAAGATATCCATTTGCGCAAAATGTTTGTAGCTTTCATCATCTTGCACATGGAAAACATAGCTTCATTGCAGTGGTATGTACCAAGTGCTGCATTTTCTCATAGACAAATATTAGGGGCAATAAAACCTGATGACGTCATCCATATGACCCCCAAAAATCAGATTTAGAATTCTTTCATGCCCATCTATCAATGTTCGTTGCGGCCCCATTCTTTCTTTACTCATTAATGACTCTGGTCAATTACGGCATGTGAGTTTCTATCGAACATGAATCTGGTATTTGGACTAGTCCATTTTCAGCCCACCTGGAGGGTGACTTAACCAAGACTTTGCTATTTGACGGAACAGGGAACTTGCTGATGACTTTCAATGTTTTCATGCTGTATCTTAGTGGGAACAATGAAATGTTGATGAATAAAAGCATCTGCCTTGTGAAGAGACATGTAAAGGATTGACATCGCAAATGCAGCACAGATCAGTGACGTTAACTTTGTCGATCACCCACAGCGACTGGAGTTCTCACTCGTATCTTGGCCATAAACCTGTCTTTTTGAAGAACTAAAGCCTGATATTGGAGAGTCATTAACATCATTATAAAGTGTATATAAACATCGACAACTTTCGTTTGGCAAAGTACGTTAAAAATAATCTAAACGGACCCCATGTAGCCGCAAATCGAGTCAGACGAACCAGTGACCGCAAGTGACCCCAAAGGAAAGGCGAGCCATCAGAATAGTCCAATGTTACATTCAATTTACGTACAAATTTGCATTGGATTTGTAAAAGAACAGGAAGTTATGATATATTGCACACACAAATGTATTATGGGAAGTCCTATGAATGATACCCCTTATAAATAACGATCGAATGTTTATCAAATATGAATATATAACGAAAAAAGGCACCCCCACCAAAGCGGCATAATGGTACCTTCCGAACGCGTTCTACCCCCCGGAGTGTGAAATGGCGCGAAAACGGGGACTGAGAGGCCCGGGCTGACCGCTGAACGTGTTTACTACCTTTAAATGCTATTTCCCCGGTCAAAATTGTATTCTTGATAGAAAAAGTAGTTATTTTGTTGACATTATAGCTTGCAGATGAATATTATCCAAGGGTATTTGAACTTAGAACGATAATATTTTTGTAAGAGCGATATTTTGGCGGAAAATGTAGGAAAAATATTTGTTTTTGATGTTTTTGCCCCAAAATTATCACGATTTAGTTACATAATCCAAAATACCCTTGGACAGATCATTTCCGTTGGGAATAAGCTCTTATCTCGTAAAAAATCAAGTCTATAGTCCGTGTCCCCGCTGGGGAATTGATACATGAATGAAACAACAATATTTTTAACCAAAATCGTTATTTCTAACCCAAAATTACAGTGCAGCGACAGATATCACATGTGCATTTTATGTGTACCGCATAGAACTAACTCTGTATTAAGTTTCGTTACAATACGACAATGCGTTAAAAAGTTACAAGAATACACGTGTTTTCAACTAACTAGAACCGTGTCACATGCCGTAATTGACCAGAGGAGAAAACAATGGAAGGTCAAAATGCCAATTTAGCCAAGCTAAATACATTGAAAGAGAGTTTGAAACTTCGTTTAGGAGTTACTTACCAAGGATTCGCATTAGTGTCCACTGCATGCCTAGTCCAAACGAACGTAGCTTAGGCGGGACAAGCCTGCGTTGGAAAACAAATAAGATTTGTAACCACTTTACATAAAGAGTCACCTTTGCCATCAATGAGAGTATATCGTTATAAGGTAGAAATTTGAACGTCATAATAAGTCACACCACCCTTTTAACTACGATTGCTTAGTGTGATGTATTGTGGTCTAATGTCATGGTCCAAAACCCTTACTTGTAAACGATCATTTATCTACACGTGCTAGCCATTGTGGGCATTGTCAGGGGCTTTAACCTTCGACCTTACCCATAATCCCCTACATTGAAAGGTGACCTTCTTTGAACTTGGCACCCTACCCTATGCAGCAAATGTACCAAACGTTGTATCAAATCTAAAGGGGATTTTTTTCCAAGTTTATGGTTACGTCTTTCAGTTACACTTTTATAATTGAGAGAGAATTGTTTATCTTATAATTACCTCAATGTAACAGCCGTGAAGGGTGGTCCGGCGGTTGAACCGATGAAGCCCATGACAAACAGGGACACGAAGAACACGGGCAGGACGTAAGATTCACACTTCCTCGCGCATGCGCCTTGGGCAGCAAATGACGTCACGTCTGTAGTGAAGTTGCTCTGCATCCCGCCGGCTGGTATACAGCTGCAGTCGGAGTAGATCTGATGGACAAAAAAGAACAAATATTTAATCAAACAAACAAGTACAATGTTATCCATGACACTGCAATCTTACCTATATCATCAGTTTGGCAAGAAAACATTCATTGGGACAAGAACGATTGAGCAATTCCTAGGATCAATAACTAAACAAGAGATAAGTTGATAGAATGTCACCAATCGATGATAAATGAAACGTTTGAAAATATTTCAAGATATCAGGTTGTTCTCATGCTGATTAGTTAAATGATTAAAGTATAGATAATTCAGCTAAATTTAAAAGCCTTCACCACTTCTTTAACCAATCAATATGGCGGACTATGAATGACGTAATACTCACGTGACTGTAAATTGATATACAACAGCGCGTACTCACCATGGTACCATGGTAGTATACTAGTAGTTAAAAGCGGTACAGACAAGTGGAAATCGCTTACTAGCGAATGGATATTGAACTTTGACCTAGACCACAATGTATCACGACAACACATGCTCTCCATGAACCTTGATATGGATTGAAACAATGAGAACTCACCATGGTGGTATAGTTGACAGCGGTACAGCCGGCATGGCAGGGAGACTGGTACTGCACACCGTTCTCTCCGCACACCGGGTCGTGCAGACTGTCTGCGCAGGCGCAGGAGCTAGAGCAGGCCATGCTGAAGAAACAAGATGGCGGTAAGGTTAGCAAACTTAGTTAGCGGCACGTGTTCACGTGTTAATAAGATCACGTGTTCGTAACTATCACGTGCAAGAGTTTTTTTGAAGTGATTGGACTCCACTATTGATCCAGAAGAGACGACATGGGTCGTTGAAAATTTGATCTTTGTGTACTTTTGTGCTAAAAGAAAGTTTAGGTTTGTACTAATGATTACTATACCAACACAGATGAACTTCTATATGATCGATTCTTGTTCATCATATTAATTCATCAAGGATTGCACCTGTTAGAGGAAACTAAGTCGCCACAAATGTACACCCTTTACATTCATATGTCTGTATATTATTTTAGTTATTCTTCACAGTTTTGAAAAGCGTACATATGCATTGTGGTCCCAAATCATAGTCTAAGGCCGGGTGTGCCTAAATACCACAAACGACCACAAACGACTCGGAAATACCACAAACGACCACAAACGACTCTAATATGCAGTGTATATGGGTCAAAGACCTTGTTCGGCGCTCTGGAGACATTGTTTACACATTTATGAATTTAAAAAACGCAGCAAGTCCTCCGTATTCACCAGTTATTTCGAGTTAGTCCGGTTTCAAGATTAAAGCCATTCTTGGCCACCATGTTGGATCGTGCTTGCTTACATTTGAGGCTGAAAAACACTTAGTATACAAGTTTTATAAGTTGACAATGATAGAATAGTGCCATGCTATAATCTATGAACCAACAGCGTCCATAGTCCAGCGTCCTGTCGTCTATGGAGCCGTGGAAGGTATCGAGAACTTCCCCGTGCAGACTCCTAGCACGGTCGATCCAACATGGCGGCCGAGAATCGCTTCGATCTTGAAACCGGGGGACTAACTCGAAATAACTGGTGAATACGCAGGACTTGCTCCGTTTTTTAGATTTATAAATGTGTAAACAATGTCTAGAGAGCGCCACACAAGGTCTTTGACCCATATACACTGCATTTTAGAGTCGTTTGTGGTCGTTTGTTGTATTTCCGAGTCGTTTGTGGTCGTTTGTGGTATTTAGGCAGACCGTCTAAGGCCCCTTGCTATGCTTTATCTCCTCCGACCACAACATACCACAACTGCACATGTGCACATGGCCACTATATTTCAGCCTGAAAATCAACTTACCAACGATTACCATAATCAATCCAAAAACAAATAACCAAGAAACCGTTGTATATTTGGAAGTCTCTTTCTACCATACAAATGGTTTATAGCTCACCTGTTAACGTTGTCTATGCTGACATAAGCCTTGTGCGGCTCTGGACAGTGCATCAGGAACACAAACGCGGGTAGGCTTGAGACCACGAAGCTGACGAAAACATACAGCAACAGCCTCTTACTGTTCACTCCAATCTTCTTACTGATGAACCCGCCAAGTAAGGAGCCAAGCGCCGCTCCGGGGACCATGGACAACCCTACAAGTGAATATCGATAAATCATATAGTTTTGCACTAATCACCTCCGTGTTCACCTAATAGTTTTTCATTTTGTACTGTGTATGAATATGTATGTGGTCACAACATCAGCTATACCTATCTCGGATTGTTGATAAGAATTGAAGAACTTTAAAGATGTTATGCCCAAAGTCCATTACCGTATATTGTCAAGCTCTTGAACAGTAGTAAATAACTTTTATTTAGCATCGATGTGTAATAATTATTGTATTTTATCATGTTGTGAATTGGCAACAAATGTATATAAGTTGATTGATGTATTTTACCTGTAGTGTTTGTAAAAAGAAAACTTTATAACTGTGAATCTCACAATTCAGCCTTTTGGCTGCCAGGAGTTTTTAATCAATAAACCAGTCTATAAGAATCATTTGAGAAGATGGCACACATACAGGGCACTTACCAAAGTACGTAGAGGATGACATGACGGAAAGGCCGAAAAGCAGCTCGCACACTTTTGGTGCGAAGGCGAAAAGTCCCATATATGCCAGGGCATCGATAGACACTGAAACAACAACCTACCGTTCAGATTGTATAATTTTTTTATGTAAAAATTGTTAAAATACAGATGAGCGTTATGTAGCATAGGGCTAGCTATAGAGAGATCATGATCACAGTTCATTTTGCTATACGTTTTTGTAATGTTCCAAAACATTTCTGCATCCACCTAAAATGCTGTAATATTTGAAAAAAAAATAATGGATTGCATTTATCTAGATGATAACAGATCCACGATTGGGTATTTTTAGCATTGCATATATAACCATAGAAATAGCTAAGAATAATATCTACAAATTTGTGTCGTTCTGATCAAATTTGAAAAGGAAATCTTATTATATATATTAATATATATATAAGGTCAAAGAAGTCTCTTACCTCCGAGGGTGAGTAGAGAAAAGGAGTAACTCTTTATAAGATCACTGATAGATCTTAGAAGATCCTTCAAGCCCTCTATGGCCTTTCCCTTGGAGCAGACGCCTCCTTCGTCTTCTTCGGCCTTGATCAAGTCAGCTTTTGTCGGCAGCTCCTCTTCTTCTTCTTCCAACTCCTCAGAACCTAAAAGCATATTCAAGTAAAATTTAGAAATGAGTACCACTAACGACCTGACAGTATTAGTTATTAGTTATTGAGTGGCCCCACTACTCTCTCTTCGCAGCCTAGCCAGGGACTGAATTGCGAGGAGATTACGATAGGCGGGGCTAATTCGCATGGGTCTGAAGCTAGCTGCCATTCGGTGCCACTCAGGTAACCTCAATTCGATATTAATTGTCCCAGGTCCGGCCACAGGACTGTGAGGTTTGAACCACTCACACCGGGAAGGACCCCCACTCTTTTCGATAAATGGGGTGGGATCTTTAACTTGGGCCTCAATTTAACGTCCTATACGAGGTACGATCTTAACCGAAGCTAGGTACTCAATATTTATCTGAGTGAAGTGATGAAAGTCGTGTTTAAAAGTGCCTTTCCCAAGGGCACAACATGGCGAAAAATCAGCGGTTTCGAACCCGTGACTACTGTGTGGATGTAGCCCAGAGTCGTCAAATCATACTTCATTCACCCGAGAGCCATTCCTCCTTGTCTACAACATTGAACCAAGGCCAAAGCAAGCTTCCAATTCTCCAAGTATCTAACAACATCACTAAGACAGAGAATCCGCCTAACACATTGTCATTTTGCAATATTCACACAACTGATCAGGGCGGTAACAGGTTGTTTCGCAACAACGTCAGTTCGCAACAGTCAGTTCGCAACAAGGCAAGTCTTTTCGCAGCAAGGTGCAAATAGTTTCGCAACATCTGAATGCAATTCATCTTGATAGCCTAATATTATTACAAATCGTATTCCTAAGGTCTCGGACCGGAGTTTTTTCACGATTTCGTGGCAAATCTGACACCCTCAGCCTGAAGGGCTGTGACTTTCCTAGGGAACATGGGCCGACATTTTTCATTACTCTGATGGAAAGTGGAGTCATGCAGCTTCGTGATTCACTGATTTAATGGTTTCTATTTCTACAATATTTTGGGTAAATAATGACGAAAAAAGTAACTTTTTGAAAAAAATGTGTTATTTTTAAGCAATTTCTAAACACGGCTGCGCGAAAAAAACGAATTTTCCCAGGGAAACCGCCTAGAAACCAATAAAGCTCATTACTTCATAAATCTTAAAAATGAAAATGAAAAAATTCCATGTGATAACTTTTCCGCAATCTACGATGACCCCAACCCACTCATGGCGCACATAGAACGCACGATCCGGGTCATCAGGCGAAAAGGTCACATTGCCGATGGCACGAAATAGTACCACAAAGTCTTCGCTGCACGATCAACAATACGCCACCAATAAATGCTACAACTAACAGGCTTATCAAAAAATAAAAAGATTCATACACAGCTATAACGATTTTATGGAAATCGGGACCAAAACATAGGAAACCAAACCGCACTTCCGGCCTATTACCATACCCTTACGCCAACTCCGGTCAGATTTAAACTCCGACCCGGAACCTTAACATAATTATACTCCTTCCGCGTAAAAATCTTACCGGATGCGAAAGACAACCCCGGTGGCCGCGGGCAGAGGAACATGGTGGCCGCATGGACCTGACAGCCCGCTGATTTTCATACGCTGGGCGGTAGAGTTTCATACGCGTGCACAGGTACGAGTATGATTATGTTAGGAATATGATTTCTAACACTATTAGGCTATCAACTTTAAGATGAATAACATTCAAATGTTGCGAAACGACTTGTACTTTGTTGCGAAAAGACTTGCCTTGTTGCGAACTGACTGTTGCGAACTGACATTGTTGCGAACTGACATTGTTGCGAACTGACATTGTTGCGAAACAACCTGTAACCATCAGGGCGCTCAACAAGGCAAACAAACACACCAATTTGTAACCAACAATACATGTTTTTCGTGCGTAAGAAAGGTTGACCTCAGCATAACCAACAATTTATAATGCACAAAACTAAGTTATTGTGTGTAGTTAGACCAAATCATACATACCTGGCAGCTTCTTAGGAAAAGCCAATAGTGGAATTGCGACGAGGATTGCCAGAACACCCAGTACAGGGAACCCGAGCCACCAGTTTCCTACCCATCGTGGGTCCCATGGCGAAAGCCCGGCCCTGAAATAAATGAAATGGAACCGAATGAACAAAAAAAAATCTTTAACATCGTAAGCACATGTTAACATTAAAGAAATGTGCGCTGCTTAGGCCTAGGCTAACGTTACATTTTAAACTGGGGTCCTGCCGGGCTGTTTGTTGAAACGAAAGTATAGACATATTTACGTAAAATTATACACAAATAATGCCCACGACTATTCTCTTTAGATCTTGTATAGTTTAGTGTCTTTTTTGTACTTTTCGTTCTCGAAAGCTGCCCGGATGGGCCCTGGTCAGTGAGTGAGAGTCGGGGAGACGGGGAGAGTTAGTTATTTTTTTTTATCGAACAAACACATAAAGGCAAAGTAACAGACAAGTAGCGGCTCACTCAAGTTAAGACAACTTATATCGGTGCCGCTTTTAAAGGAAAATAAGAATAACATGTGATTGACAAGATGCAATAAATCTGTACAAATGGAATACTAATGTGTTGAATGGTAGAAGCGCAAGTCCTGGTACCCCCCACCCCCGGAAATTTTGGAAGGACACGGAACAAAAAAACATGGTTAGAAACGGCCAGTTTGCACAATGTAGTTCTGGGTTAAAGACATAATCAAACAGTTTGTGGAATAGTTGCAAAGGGAAGTACCAAAAAGTAGTAAATGTTTGATTTCACCATCAGAAAGAGAGAAAATATCGAAAAGATGTCCTACGATCCTGGAAAGTTTGCCGAAGAGAGTGTGACGAGGATTATTATGTAATGGGCAGTGAAGTAGGAAATGAGAAATCGAGTTAGTTAGTTACTTGGAATCCGTGAAACCAACGTACGTCTGACGACACACATAAAAAAGATAACCATGATTTTACACCCTGACATCTGCTCGATGAAAAATTGACTTACGAATATCCATCCTCGCTGGGCCACTCCACATACAGGCTCAGGAGCTGGCCGATCACAAGAAAGCCGATAGTCGGGCCCACACAGGCCACTGTGTATAGGACAGCTGTGGAATGGGAAAAACATGATTTGTTTGAATTCAGGTCGTTCAAGGCTTCAAATATTTCATAGATAGATTTATAAATAGATAGATAGATGGATGGATGGATGGATAGGTAGATAGATGGATAGGTAGATAGATGGATAGATGGATAGATAGATAGATAGATAGATAGATAGATAGATAGATAGATAGATAGATAGATAGATACTATTAGATAGATAGTTGGATAGGTAGATAGATAGGTAGAAAGACAGATAGATGGATAGATAGGTAGATAGATAGATAGACAGATAGATGGATAGAAATATGGGTCGCTTGATATATTGGTGGACATATAGCTATATACAAGTGTGATGAGTAAATGAGTTGGGGAGAGTTATTGAATGCGTGAGAGAGTGAGTAATTAAAAGAATGAATAATTCTATGAAGAGGTACAGGGCAACTATAATAGAGGACAAACAAACCTATTCCGCTAGGGGGCGAACTTGCTGCAATCAAGGTGCATACAACCTACACTTTGACAGACCGTATAACGAATTGTATAAGGAATATGTATAAGAAACTAATCTTAATGCGCTTGTTGTCTTTTCTGTCACATTTTCACATTTCGCATTATATAATATTCCAATCATAGACCCTGGGACTACACACATCCTATTGGTAGCGATGTCGCAGAGCGATGGTTATCTGGTAGGATCTTACTGTCTCTGTCACATTTGGCGAAAATCGATCGGAGGACGATTCTGCGGCAATCGCCTGAGCCTCGCTTATAATAATAACTTTATTGCACTACAATTTTTCAAGATTAAAAGTTTGGATTACATATGTGGCAGGGACGGTTTTCAGGTGAAAAATACGCGCAACCCTCTGTTTGTCCCGATCTTCCATCGATACGCCCGAAGATCGTGGATAATGTGACAGGTTTATTAGGAACATGACTTACCAACATAAAGTCCAGAAACCTTCTTCTTGACGTTCTCGTCCAGATAGGCGACCCCCACAGTGAACATGGGGCCTCCACACAGGCACAGGAAGAACTGAGCCACCACGAACACGTACAGGTAGTTACTCAGGTTGCTGTAGCTGTAAAAATATTCAGAAGAACTATTGTAAAACCTGCCCAAGACGACCACTCAGGCGACCGATAAACTCGGTCTATGTAGAAAGGTTGTCACTAAAGACTTGATTCTTATTTCTTGTGTCAATGGAAAAACAATTCAGGGGACCACCATAAGTGGTCAAAATAGTCAGGCGGTCCCAGTATAAAGACGGCCACTTGTACAAGTCTGGCAGTATATTCTAACGACTGAGTTTTCAGATGCTGACACAACCAAGCTCGAAGGAGAAAGTCTGAGATTAGAGCTGAAAGCGTGATTGCGAAATACAGTGCAATCAATGCAGCAAATTGTTTCAGAAGAAACGTGTAAATTTTATTCCTGAACACAGGTGTATGAGAAGCCAATGGATCAGAATCAGATATTCATGCCCCCCCCCCCCTCCTAAAAAAACATCAAAACATCCATCAAAACATCCATTGATATTTACAAGTATGTAAAATGCTGGTTTGTATCAACCGACCTTTGGGTGGAACCTCCACACTGTTCAGGAGAGCTGTCATTGGTCGAGGATTGGCACAGAGTGTTGGGCATCGTCGGTGACGTCATGTTCATGACGTAACTTCCGCCAGGTGCTTTGTACGGTCCTAGTAAGTAAGATATCACGGACTTAAACATTTATTCTACACAGTACACCAAATAACGGATATCGGAATTAGGGGTCAGGCAGGGGGCAAGCGACACATAACCATGGTAAACTATGTGCGGCACATGCGGATTGCGTTTCATCTACTACCCTGTGCTTACAGAGTCTGAGGGTAACTACCAGGGATATACACCTTTCTCACGCGGCGGCCATGATAGATCTAAAACGAGTTCAATGCGGCAAACAAAAGACTGTCCATCATAATTAGCAGTTCAGCCAATGATAACCTGCCAATTAGGAAAGTGACCAATAAGTGAATGGCTGCAAATCAATCAAAAATTTGCGTTATTATGTTAATTGTTTTGCATCTCTTACGGGACTATGAGATCAGTCTACACTACTCTAAATCGCTAAATCTTTCAGTGCATAACACTACTTGTAATATTTATTATTCCATCTTGTATTATAAAAAATTGTGTGGTTTGGGGAAAAACTAAATGGGACCTGATTTTAGAAATAAGTTTTGTCTGTTTGCCTCATTGACCTCATCTTCGATCTATCACGGCCGCCGCGTGAGAAAGATGTATTACACAGCAGAAATGCTATTGTTGTAAGGTGAGAACATTTTGGTCATGTTGAATAGAAAAATAATATTTCAGACGAGTCCAATAGTAAGAATGTGCTTACTTACTATTATTTTCCAACACAGTTTTTAGAATGTTGTCATCTTCCAGATAAAAGAAAACCACCCAAATTGTCAAGCATTGATTTAAATACAATCCATATATAGTTATTAATGGAGTTCAAGATAATTTAACGAATTATAACTCAATCAGCGCCATCTTGGGTCAGCTGATCGGTGCAGGTACAAAGGTCAAACGTGGCGTGACAGCAAAACGTGACAGTAGTGATACAATTATGATATAGACGAACCTTGTTCTAACATCGTGCCTTTACTCTCGTTGTTTAAAAAAAACAATAGATATTATTACTGTTAACATTTTGATGTTAAGTTATCGTTGCACAAACCTCTAAACGATGGCAGTACAGTTACGCTGCATTAGTTACGTTACTGTGCGGTCAATCTGTACCTAATTTGAGCGGGATGGCGCTAAAAAGGCATTTTTGAGGATGGGCATGGGCTGCTGGCATTGTTTCTTCGCGCTGTTGGTTGACTATTAGAATCCTCAATCAACGTACCAGAGCGAGATTCGGGCCTAACTGCAAACGGTAAGGCTTTCCTCCTTTTTTGAGTGTGTTTGATGCTGTTATGCTCTGTGGGATGGGGAGGGGTGCTTCGAATGATCGTACACAGTTTGCTCTATTTGCCCGATATGCTTGCAGAAATGATGTATGCTCAAGGGCAATGACCCTAATTGACGCAGGCGCAGAAGGCCCAAAACGAGTCCATTACAGTATTTTAGCCTATTTTCGACTTTTAGCAGGAAAATGTAAGTACATTTCATATTGGTGAGACAGTGTAGGTTGCAGATGTTCAGATTCGGCCAAAAAACTAGGTTTTGGTCCATCTTTTCGGCCTGTGCGGACCCCTAATTTGAAGTGCTGAGTCCCGAAAATGACGTCATGAAAAGCAAGATGGCGGCAAGGTTTGACCGCTGGAATAGTTGCACCGGTCAGAAAGTTTAGATATTAGACTTTTGGACACTTGAGATAGCGGGCTGCTGTGTGGGGTGAGTTCTTATGACCTGGAATGTTCACGGATGAGATTATGACACTCTGAACTTGCTAACTTTTACATTATCGCCTATGTAGATTTGTATTAGTGCTAACTGCTCTCAACAGGATTCTGTTACTAGTATTTTTGCCGAGTTAAATGGGTTACACCTGAAACATGCTACGCCTCATGCTTTTTGTTTCATATTAGTCACATCAATGACCCAAATGTTTTCCCTTGTCTACATTAGATAAACGCGATTTGGTAGCAAATAATTATGTCACGGCAGGCTTCTAAGAGCTTTTCGTGCAAATTATTCAGCCTTTTGCTAGGTAATTAAGAAATAAAACAAAGTCCAAAATAGAATTTTCTAAGATTACCTGTCCAGTAGTGTGGAGATGCAAACAGAAAGGCACCAATCCCGAACATTAAGACTCCAATGCCGATCAACTTGCCCTTAAAAAGTGAATGCGAAATGACATTAGGAACAGAGACAGACATAGAAAGCTATGCTGCAGTACCATGAAAAGTCGCTAGGAAGTCCAGTAATACATATCGTTTTTATTTTGTTTGCTGACAGCTTTGTACTCACCAAATTCTATATATAATATCCATTGACAACTTAAATAGTTATGCTATCCACCCTCAAACAAACTTGCAAACAAACAGATAAGCAACGCTGAAATTCATTAAGAAAGGACACGTAACCGTCTTCTTGATGGTAACTATACAAAGTAGTGAAAGTTTCGTTGTTGCAATACACAGTTGTCCCCTAAAGTGTTGCTAAGCTTTCTATATATCCAAAAGACAAATCCTGAAAATGTCTAGATTTGGACACACAGTAAGTAATGTATCAGCCTAGCTGTGCTGAAGAACAGAACTCAGTTTAAATATTCCTCATGATCTCCTAAGGGCTTGGTACAACTAACATGGCGGACAGTAAAAAATACATCACAATCACGTGACCACAGACAACCAATAGAATCCAACCTTATGAGCCTTCCCACCGATGTGCGTGATGATTGGCACCGTGATGAGGGCGAAGATCTGCGAGGAGCTGATGATGAATCCGCTCTGGGAGCTCGACATCTCGAATCGTTTCTCCAGGGTCGACACGATGCCGGGGATAAACGCAAAAGTTGTGCACTATGGAAAAGAGAATGCAGTACTTATTGTAACCGAAGGGTGGTGCTGTTGTACGTTTTCTGGTTTGATACTGCACTGATGATGAAGCCGCTCTGAGAACTCGACATCTCGAATCGTTTCTCCAATGTAGACACGATGCCGGGGATGAAAGCAAAAGTTGTGCACTACGGAAAACAAGGGAATTGCAGTTCTTATTTTTACCAAAAGGCGGCGCTGTTGTAAGTAACTTGTTTGATACAGGTGCTAGCTTATAGGTAAAAGGGATCGATGGTGAAGCCGCTCTGGGAACTCGACATCTCGAATCGTTTCTCCAGGGTCGACACGATGCCGGGGATAAACGCAAAAGTTGTGCACTACGGAAAACAAGAGATTGTGCTACTTATGTAGTTATAGTATCAAATGGTGTCGTAGTTTTTACTCGTTTGATACTGGGAAAAGGGATTGATAATGAAGCCACTCTGAGAATTCGACATCTCGAATCGTTTCTCCGGGGTCGACACGATACCGGGGATGAAAGCAAAAGTTGTGCACTACGGAAAACAAGTTCTTATTTTTACCAAAAGGCGGCGCTGTTGTAAGTTTAACTTGTTTGATACTGTCGAAAGGAATTGTAAGATTGTGATCATATGAAGCATTTGACGACACTGAAATATATATAATAACAAGTTTTAACTCAACCTGACGATTTGCGGCAGCCAGCCATGGCGGTTGCCCTTTCGTGACGCTCGTTAATATCGAGATTTACCGACTATTTTGACAAGCAAAGTGCCTCTGTGACCACTGGAGAGCTTCTGAGGACATCTAGATACACTCTGGAACCCAAAGAAGGACTAAAAGAGGCCATCCCCGGCCTTTCTGAGCACCCATCACCATCGGACTGAGAGACCACCCAGTAACAACATGGCGACCTCCACGGAAACGGACGCCGTTCACGACAACAGCGGGGAAGCGGCCTGGTCCACGGTGGTCAAGAGAGGATCAGCAAAAGAGTCAGTACTACCAATATTCATTATGGAGAGGGATATTCTGTCGAAGGAAGAGGCATACAACAAACCGATCAGAGAAGACGAGATGTACCATTGTTTGATACAATGCGTGCCCCCCAGCCACCTGAGGTCAGTACAGAGAGTTCGGGCGCTCTGGCGTGTTTACCTCCACAACAATGGATCAAGAACGAAGCTACTCCTGCAAGGCATCAACATACGCAATAAATCTGTTGAGTGCAGAGACACTAACCCTTTCAGCCTTAAATACAGGATGGCCTACAGGAACAACATTCAAGTGACGATCAAGGACATACCCGAATCAGCAGATGACAGTGTTATTGTCCAATTCATGACCACAATGGGATGTATAACAGTCGGTCCAGTCGTCAGGAGAAAAATCAGGTACAATAACCGCCTGACAAACTGCAGTAACGGCGACAGATTTGTGTATATCGAACAGAAGCCGGAGAATGCCATTGAGCGTAATGTCAAGATTGGTCCCCATTGGGCCAGGGTCTTCTACGATGGACAAAATGCCCAGGACCCTCAGAAAAAAATGCCTAACAACGAAGAAAACGGAAAAGAATCCCACACTTCTGACAGCAGTCCACAAACACAAGCAAACATGAACATCATTGACAGAGCATTCAATGATTACGTAGAAAAGGGGAGAAGTGAACAAGAAAATGGAGAAAACATGTCAGAGCACATGTACAGACAAAACGAAGAAGAAAAAGACGAGAACACAAAACCAAGCGAAGACAAGAACACCGCAGAAGAACCAGTGAATAAGCCAACAGAAAAGAAAAAGAAAAAGAAAAGTAAACGAAAAACAAAAAACAAAGAAACAGATGGCCACGACAGCGACAGCTTTCTCTTGACGCCAAGTACACCTGAGAAAGACGGAGACACCAGACGAAGATGCAACTCCCTAGGAAGCACGTCATCTATCATAACGTTTCTGCGGAGGACGAGAGAAAAGACAACAAAAAGACCACGCACTCCAAGTTCGCCTTCTGAGTCAACGCCGAGTCTACCGGCCAAGAGAAGGACAGAGGACACCGAAGGACCAGAATCCAGACACAACACTTACCCGGAGGATGATACCCAGGGGACCGGTGACGACAACGATCACCCATCACGAGACGCCGACGTCGACGCGATCACATAGACGCTAATGCAGACATATCAACTACCCTTATTGGAGAACGTACCTGGAACGAACTGGACTATGATTATTGGACTACGATTAGGACTTACAGCTCTTTTTTTGATGTACAAGGAAAAATATGTAAGTATAGCACGCAGAACTACTCATGGCTAGCCAAGAACATGTTAGTGTGCTAACGCTTAATGTGAGAGGACTTCGTGACAAGGAAAAAAGAAATCAAATATTTACGTGGATAAGATATCAGAAAGTAGATGTAGTTTTCCTACAGGAAACTCATTTTACAAATGATATAACAAAATTAGTAAACATGGAGTGGACAGGAAAATGCTATCATAATATAGGAACCAACTTAAGCAGGGGAGTAAGCATACTGTTAAACCCAAAGTTACAGGCCTCTGAGATAGAAGTCTGCAACGATAATATAGGGAGAAAAATATTACTAAACTGTAAAATTAGAGAGGAATCTTTTACTTTTGTAAACATATATGCGCCAAATGAACCTAAAGAGAGATCTCTCTTCTTGAGAGACCTACTCAGCTGGATACAGCTATCTGACATATATAACTTAGTGATGGGGGGAGACTGGAATACTATAATCGACAATGACAAGGATAAGTTTCCACCAACTGCACCTTCTTGTTCATATTACCGCGAATCAGCGGAAAAAATAGGCGACATATGCAATACTTTTAAACTGTATGATGTCTGGAGAGACAAATTTCCAGATAAATTACAGTATACATGGCGAAGAACCAACCCTAATGTGAGTTGTAGACTAGATTATCTCTTGATTCAGAAAACATTTAAAAACAGAGTGATAAATACTGACATAAGACCTGCAATAAGAAGTGACCACCAAGCTGTCACAGTGAAAATAGCCATAGAACAAAACCAGAAAGGACCGGGACTGTGGCGATTCAACGATAGCCTCTGTAAAGATAAAAATTATGAAAGAACTTTATTAAGAATAATCGAAGACACGAAAAACAAATACAAAGACCAAGACATAGACAACAGAACACTCTGGGATCTGTGCAAAAAAAATATCAAAGAACAGACGATACATTACAGTATACAAAAGGCGCGAGCTCGATCAAAATGCCTAAAGCTACTTGAAAAAAATCTTTCGCTCCTAGAAACAAAATTACAAGGAACTTTAGAGCCCGACACCCATATTATTGAAAAATACAATCAGACAAAAGAACAGATCGACAAGTTTTATGCATACAAGGCAACCGGGGCAAGGATAAGATCGAGAACTAGATATTATGAAGAGGGCGAAAAATCAACCAAGATGTTTCTAAATCTAGAAAGGAGCAACAAAAAAAACACACCATAACAAACCTGAGAGGAGACAACGACCTAGTGTTTACAAACACAGCTGACATTCTTATTCAATGCAAAGAATTTTACCAGGATCTATATACATCCAAACAGGTGCCTGATACAGCGGTAGAAAGCTTCCTTGACACAGTAGAAATACCACGCACACTTTCAATACAAGACAATGCATCGCTAGAAAAAACACTTTCAGAAGAAGATTTCGTAAAGGCACTGACACAGATGAAATCTGGGAAAAGCCCAGGATCAGATGGTTTGACCGTCGATTTTTATAAAACATTCTGGGATATAATAGGTGATTTAGTAATTAACTCAATTAAGGAAGGCCTTCAGGAAGGACAATTGTCGCTTACACAAAGGAAAGCAGTACTCAGACTTTTACATAAAAACGGGGAGGAAAATAATTTAGATAATTGGAGGCCAATCAGCTTACTGAATGTTGACTTCAAAATATTAGCACATGCACTAGCCAACAGACTTAAACCATTCCTATCTAAGATTATACATGAAAACCAAACAGCGTATATAAAGGGTCGTCATATCAATCAAAATTTAAGACTACTTCTAGATACCATGTCTTACACAGAAAAAGAAAATATACCTGGAATATTGTTGTTTTTAGACTTTAAAAAGGCGTACGATGCAATAGAATGGAATTTTCTATTTAAAACCCTGGAAAAATTTAACTTTGGAGAAACATATCTGTATTGGCTTAAAACAATTTACTATGAATGCGTAAGTGCTGTCAGTAACAACGGCTGGACGACAGAATTCTTCAGTTTACAAAGAGGAATTCGACAGGGCTGCCCGTTATCTTCAATTCTGTTCCTATTTGCAATGGAAATTTTATCACTATACATAAATCAGAAAAAAGATATTAAAGGAATACAAATTACAGACGGTAACGAGATTAGAGAGGTAAAAACTTCACAGGTTGCAGACGACACAACGCTCCTCCTGGGAAGTGAAAAATCTGTACGCACTGCCATACACGCCCTGGCACACTTCAGCAAAATAGCGGGACCACAGTTAAACTTAAGGAAGACTCAAGCTATTTGGATCGGGTGTTGGAAATTCAGGAAAAAGGAAATCGAAGGAATTTCCTTCCCTCAGACACCAGTTAAATCACTCGGAATTTATTTCGGCCATAACTCAGACAATTGTAATGAAAAAAATTGGTACGAGAAAGTTAGGAAAATAGAAAACATACTTCACACATGGACACATAGAAATCTCACTTTGTATGGTAAGGTCACGGTCCTAAAAACTTTAGTAATATCACAAATAATTTACTGCGCTACAGCACTAGTTCCGCCCGACGATGTTATTGTTAAGTTAAATAGAGCGTTTTACAATTTTTTGTGGTCAGGAAAAAAAGATAAAATCAAAAGATCCGTAATTGTATCTGAATATGAGAACGGAGGAATAAAAATGCCAGACATCCGTACACAAATAGATGCACTACACGCAAGTGTAATCAAACTAATAATGGATGACTCAAGAGGAGACTGGAAACTTCTTCCACACTTGTATTTAAACAGTTTGGGCAAAAATTTCCTTATCTTAAATATGCATTTTAGAAATAAGCAAAATTGTCCAAATATGGACCACATACCAGAGTATTACAAACACGTCATCTTAAGTTGGCACAAAGCGATAGGTGGCAACATGTTAGAACCTGAGACCCCGGGCGAAGTTAGAGGCCACATAATTTGGGGATCAAAATTTATTGTCAGTACGCAAAGAAGGAAAAAACCCACTTCATTATTCTACAAAAATGGATCGATTCGGGAATCATACGAATTGATGACTTGTTAGATAATAATTACCATATAAACGAGAAACAAATCCTTAACAAACTTATTGACAAGAGGGATTGGCTAAAAGAACTATATATCCTAAAAAAATCTATCCCCCAGAAATGGTTAACACTGTTACAGACGTCAGACACATCATTAGCTATAGAAAATACAGATATTACGAACTTTTCCATATACACGTGTAAATATTTGTACAAACTGTTGATCACAAACAATATCGAACAGCCACACTCTACAAAAGTTTGGGCAGAACAACTACAGAAAGATCCAGCAGTATGTAAGGTTCCTTGGAAGGACAGAACCATAGGTATAACTACAGAGAGAAAATTATCCAATTTCATTTTTAAGTTTCTGCACAGAATTCTCCCCAATAACAAAAATCTATTCAAGTGGAAAATTATACAGTCGCCACTCTGCCAAATTTGTTTTGAACCAGAAGATGAAAAACACATGTTCTTCTACTGTAAAAGACTTGATAACTTCTGGAAAAAAGTAAAACAATTATTATGCATTATAGTCAACATTCAAGATATTAATTTTGAAACATTGGTCTATGGCCTTCCACAGAACCTGCAACAAGAACGTGCAGCTAACCATACAATAGCCATAGCACAGTACTCAATATTTAAAACCTGGTGTCAGTATAAAGATAAGGACTGTTACAAACAAATTGATCTGCTCTCTGTTTTTCTAAAAGACTTTACTTATATTCTAGAAATAGAACAAAACATATCACCCAGAAATGCGAAAAGAAAGTGGGGAGATCTTCTTTGTCTATTAGATACATTGCAGTAAGTAGTGTTTTATACTTTGTAAATATGTATTTTGTGTAAATAAAGACCATGGCAGTGGGACCATGGGAAGGAAAAAAAAAAAAAAAACTCAACCTGACCGCCCAACAATCAGACAAGAATAAGATATACATATAGTGGTGAGAAACAGAAATCTGAGGACTCTCTGAGGAAGATGTCCGATAGGCAGCAAAACGTCGAAATATTTACTGGTTGTGTAAAAGATAACTCTACTATTCAATAACAGCAGATTTAACAAGCGACTCTTCTAGAATAAAATAACACGATTATTTTGCATACGGTCATCCCAATACTAAATTTATTTGTTTTAACAATGAATAGACATGTTTTTCATTTATACAATATGATAATATCCGTGTTGATTATCATCACCTTCTCAGGGACGTAAAATGACCCTCCAAAACATAATATCTTTTATTTCGTATGCCGCAGGTGTCTTTTGCAGTATTTTCAAGGATTTTTGACTACAGTGTCACAATAAAGAGACTACTCACATCCACATAGGCAGCGATACTCATGAAAAACAGCAGCCATCTTGAAGTGTTGAAGAACTGTAGGAAGTCAGGCGTGAAGACGAACCAGCCGAACCGAAGACTTCCCTGCTTCTCCTTCAGAACTTGGTCCGTAGTCTTGAAGGGCTCGTATCGAGGCGTGGTGTCGAGCAGCGGCCGGGCTGTCTGATTTAGCGCCGCCTGGCGAAGATCTGGTAAACTGCTGAACATGGACATGGCTGGAAAAAATGGACGAGAGTACTGTAAGTCTTTACATGTTCGTCGCTGTGCTTTTATTTTCACAGTCTAAAATCGCGCTCCTAGCGGCCGGCCTTACCGTTGCCACCACCTAGTAGGGGGTCATTAACCCCAGCCAGCGAGAGATTGTGTAAACACAGGCTATGGGCATGTAGGGCCTGCCCATTGTAATTTTATGACGCTGCGAACATGCATCTAGTGCATCACTACTGTACTTCAGAATACTATTGGTATAATTACAGATTTAAAACAACGCGAAAAACTCTTCCCTCCACTATCGTGAAATTAGACCCACTCTAAAATAGACTAATTTACGGTATTTTAAATGTCTGACCTTGAAAATCCGATCCGTTCATTTTTTTTTCAGAAAACGAAGTAAATCATTACGTACAATTCGTTCGATTCGATGTTCGATTCGACTTAGTTTCATGAAGACAAGATAAGAAAGCCACTGGAGAGGGAGGTGGCTATCGTCAGCAAGATTTGAATCACGAAAGCTAGTAACAGTAGTAGAACAAATTCGAATCTTGCATTCTTTACATAGGCTTAGGTGGTTATACCGGTTGTGCGTTAAACATGTAGAAAATCCTTGTGCACGCAACCTGAGATAAGAAAACATCGAACCAGAATAAATTACAACAAAAGATTGACTGTGAATGCCAAAATGCTCGTCAAGTATATCAAAACTCTTCGGTGGAAAACGTGGGGGGAAAAGATAAAAGAAATCGTCATAACTTAAACATGTCCACCGTCATCGTACTGTTTTGCTTTGCTCAATTTCACCGATTTCAGGAACATGTAGCTCATAATATGCTATTTCTATTCTTACGAAAGACAGTAAGATATTGAATTTGTTTAACATACAATGGCAAAGAGAACTAAGCGTGACAGGAATACTGATTAATTCTGCCCTAGAGTGATTAGCAAGGTCCTGTAACTATCTACATGTCCAAATAACGTTTTAAAAGCAGGTAAGAAGTTTTCTAACTGAATAAACAACAACAAAAGTTCACTGCCCTGAAGACATTTAACAAACAAAACAATGACTACCTGAGGTCTTTCCACAGCTGTGCACACGGACTGCTTGTTTACCCGTCTTTCAAGGTATGTCACAAATCATATGTCATAGGTTTAAAGCCCAGTGCGTTTACAACACACCACATGGCGGTCGTTTTATCTAGAATCTCATTCAAATTTGTCCCTTATGAATTGATACTAGGTAAAAACAATTTTAACGGAGGAAAGCTTAAAAAATATGATCACATTTAGGAGTTGACTAGAAACGCTTTCTGTGACAGTACAAACAAAATTACACAAATTGTGCGCCAAATGGCTGATAGCCATAAGCGTAGCAAAGACTCAAAATTGCAATAATTGGGTCTATAGATATTACTTATCTTTCAAAGTAGTAAAAGTACATGTTTTAACATCAAAATATAGACTCGAGAAACGTACCCAAAACAATTGAATTATGACCTGGCAATTATGATATTAAAGTATTGTGAAACGATACGCACCAATGTGCATAGAAGAAAAGTATATATCTCTGTGACATAAAACAAAGGGGGTGTTTCTAAAATCACCACCTATACATCTATCGCCATTGTGAAAGATAATCCTTATTCGATGACCTATAACCACTGATCCCTAAACAAGACAACTTTTACTATTTAATAATACGTTTACTACCAGTAAAGTGGATGCAATGAACGGTAACTTACATGTTTGGCTATCACAAAATGCATATTCTAACCATGAAAATACTCATTATCCTATAAGAAATTTAAAGCACAAAAGATAAAGAAGTGAGTGTAAGAGAGACCTTACCTTGAACACCTGTGCAAGGACTACTGTAGGTTTTACCTTGGGCCCGGGCACGCACTCTTGTAGGTAGAGAATACACGGGTCAGCAGTTGAGGTCAACGTCCTGTTGGGCGCATCTTTTTTGGACGTGACATCATATCTTAGTCATCGAATACATCAATTAAAACTTTGGATGTTATTTTCTTTCCTGAGTCGGCCAATAATGATAAGGCCACAGCAAGTAAATTTTATGGATGGCATCAGCGCGCGCATTAATTTTTGCCTGATTTCAGAAGTAAATAACAAGATTTTTTTCTTCTGCAGGGATGGTCAACATGAAGATAAAGTACCAAAATGAGCAAATATGTTGTGTTGTAGCTTAATAAAAAATTGTACTTGTAGAAGTGACACTTGCGAGGTAGCCAGGACTGTAGTTGATGAAATGCAACTTATTGGATCGTTGTAAAAGTGACACCAACATGGAAGCTGTACCAACTTTGATGGTGATGCCAGTCTACCACACTAGTGTCACTTTTACCACACCAGTACATGTCTTAGATACACAAATAAATTTCTTGTTGGCTCTGATACCACATTTTGTCCCTTTAATTCTTTTACATCAGTCATCACAACTTTATGGTGCCTATTTTTGAAAATGTAGCCATCATGTATTCTTTTCACCCATCTTGTTTTTTTTTCGCCCTATCGAACTATTTTTGCAGTCTGCAGAGGATGTCATCCATAAAATTTACTTGCTGTGGCCTAAATACATGCATCGTATTGCTACCGCAAGAATGGTTGTTTAAAAGTCAGTGACCTTTTAGTAACTTTTCCTCTTGAGCGCACACATGTCAGTGTGCGATATCAATCACAGTGGTTCTCCGTTTCTGGCCCGGAGCATCTTTAACTCAAGGGACCCTTTGTTGTATGAAAGGGCTCAAAACTGTTCGTATCGTGCATTACTAATATAATATTTATATAAACGCGTGTGGTCTCAATCAGTGTGCTTTAAAGTTCGGTTCTAGCTTGGTGTCTTTATTGAGTTCCCTAGCTTGTGCGACAGGGCTCGAAACTCACTGTCCGTATCGTACTTTATATATTATTTATATAAACGCGTGTGGTGTCGATCTATGTGCTTCAAAGTTCTACTCTTGGTGTCTTTATTATGGTTCCTTATTTCGGACGACAGGGCTCGAAACTCACTGTCTCTATCGTATACGATATATAATTCATGACAACACGATTATTCGTCTTCAATGTATGAATATTATATTAATGTCTTATATGATTGTTTCATTTATCGAACGACAAGCACAACAATTGAAAAAAACACTCTTTTTTCCTTCTATCGTGAAACTAAGTCCCACGAAAATAAAAGACCCAACATTGTGTTTGTTAAAATGTAGTATCTTCTCGAGCATGTAGACACAGAGTCACAAAGAGACTGAGGTATGTATACCAGTTTTAGACTAGAGTAGACAACTTTGAAATTGTTTTTTATTCTTTGTCTGAATCTCTCATGTTACCTGCAATTAGCCCAGGGCAAGAATTTGCAATAAACTTTATATATAAGGCTCTAATCTCGTTATCCCAAACCAAAGATAGATAAGCATATTACTAATAAGTATAATGTAGTATAAACAGGTCATCTACCACGAACAACCTCTGTTTTTGAAATAAAGAACATTAGTTGTCAAACATTAGAGGACCAGCTATATACACATTCTATACATGAACAGTCATTCATTACGTACAAATGTCTCCTTCTTACCGGAAAAAAATCATTAAGACATCAAGTGTTGATTAGGTCAAGCACACCGCGAGTTGTAACACCAAATAAAACATATGTCGTATTATGGCCAAATAAAAACTAGAACAACGTAAAGATTGATCGAAGTGTAACACAGTTATGCATCTATGTACAGATTGCTAACTGAGTTCTATGAAGGCAGTTAAAGACAAAACGTGAGGAATACTACATGAAGATCTGGAATAGGGTATACCTTGACTATCGATAAAAATGTGAAAAGAAAGAGGGTTCAATAGTTACGCTAATTCAACGATATGCATTTCATCTGAAACCTTAAATGTCCCTTAACTATCATATTTCACATGTAAAGCAAAAGTAGTCCATTGTTTATAATATATATATTATGTTCAAGATATGGCATGATTATTAAATATACTGTAAAGTCAATTTTTTTTTGTTCCTGCATTTATCCTGTCAAATAAACAGATAAAATGCGAATCATATAACGATTACGTTATCAGAAAGTAACTGAATACGTAAATAAGGTTGAATACTGCAATTTGGAATCGTTTGATAATTGAATAAAGTTGCATCAAACTATTGCTTTCGCTTACTGATTCAAGTTATACTTGAATAAGCGCGAAAAATCATTTAACAGTCTAATATTCTAGATTACAAAGGAACACACGGATCATAGAACAGAACTTCTTTTACCTCTAATCTAGTGGGAGGATACCACAAGATCTGCTACGTTTAATATCCAGTGAGCCACATGTTGGAAATCTGTATAATGTTACGTCATAGAAAAGTCTATTAATTGCTTGGCAAATACTTCTGTAGTATCATAGTCAAATTTTGGTAAGGCCTTTTTTTGTGTTGTCAACTGCACCTTTAGTCTCTCTTTCTCCCCCTCTCTCTCTCCCTCTCTTTTTTCCTCTCTCTCTTTCTCCCTCTCTCCCTCTCCCTCCGTTAGTTTATTTCACATCACCATTTGTGAGTTTTACATCATCTGCGTTATCATATTTCTCTTCTTCAATAGAAACACTCGGCTTGTATACCAGATAGGCGAGAGAAATGAAAGTCGCACCCACAATTCTCAGCCCGAGAGCGAGACCAAACACGAACAGGCCCACTTTGCGGCTGTCGTAAACTAGACAGGCGCCTCGTTGGCCACATGACGTCTGCCACTGTGCGCATGCGTTGTCCATGGCGTAACCGTATATCATCGGTCCCGGTATGGTGCCTGTGAAAAATAATGAAAACAAGAAAGAATAGTTAGAACTTTACATGATTTCTATAAAGAACAGTTGATCCATTTTGAGGTTATTACAGAAGCTGTATATTTTACCGTGTTGACAACAATTCAAAAACAAGCACTGTGCAGAAGAACACAGGCGCAAATATTACATTCATTTGAAGTTAATAATTTGAATGCCATCATCACATAACTCCTGAAACATGTCGTAGCTATTAGAAAGACCAAAGGTAAGTTCAACTAAGGAATGGTTGACATTGAAAAACAGCCAGGTACATGCTATCATCAATAAAACCAGTTTCCAAACAAGCACAAGAACTGATCACAATAATTATTACTGCTTTTCTATAAGGGTGAAAAATCTGTAACATACCGATGATTCGGACCATACACCGTTGCATCCCTAGTCCAAATGATCTTTGCTTGGGGGGAACAAGCCTGCCGAAAGAAACAAAGACGTAGTAGTTACACTGAAGAGCAATTTCCATACCATGCATAGAAATGATGCTTAATCTAAACAAAGCATCGAACCATGTCACATGCAAGCCCCTAGTATCAGCATGTTGCTACGTTAAGAGTGTTAGTCGTTATTGTCCTAGGGGTAACAAACATTAAAGATAATCAACATAGGCCTAAAGAAACACCAAGTCTGCTGGAATAAATTTATTTTTAAGATATGCTTCAAATTGGGTTTTCTCGTACCTTAAAAGCTGGCAAAATGGTCATTTTGTATGAAAGAACAACTTACCTAAGAACAGCAGCCATATAGGAAGGTGCCGCGAAGGCCCCCAACATTCCCATCAAGAACAGAGTGGAGAAGAACAGGGGCACTCTGTAGGCTTCACAGTCACGCGCGCATGCGCCGTGGGTAGCCAATGACGCAACACCTGCAGTGACGTAAGCGGTAGAATTTTGCTCCATCCGGGAACTTGTGATGCAGCTACAGTTTGAGTAGACCTGGAGAGGAAATAAACATTCTATGTGGAGGCAAAGATACATAAACAGGTAAAATTGTCTTTCACAGCAACGTGTGACCTTCATACGACATAATTGCGAGGTTGCGGCTGCCTTCGTTACAGAATTCCTCAAGTACAAAAAGTAGCAAAACGACTACGACTCACAGTGCTTGACATGAGGAATTGAACAATGCTGTAAAATAGGGCATCTTACAGTTCCATGTGCGCATGTGCAGTCAAGATGCATTATGGTCTAGGTCATAGCACAATATTTGCTACGTAAACAAATTTCTCGCCTTTTAAATTTCTTGACGTTTGTATCAACACGAAATATGTTTAATGTTAAACGTAAGATGAAAGGAAGACAGAAAGTGTAGTCTTTCGTTAGGTCTTTTCATGACAAAACGTTGGGAAACTGCTTAGTAGCGAATTGATATTGAACTTTGACATAGACCACAATGCACCACGACAGCACATCCTCACCATGAACCTTGATATGGATTGAAACCATAAAAACTCACCATGGTGGTATGGTTCAAAGCGGTACAGCCGGCATGGCAGGGAGACTGGTACTCCATACCGTTTTCACCACACACCGGGTCATACAGACTGTCTGCGCAGGCGCAGGAGTCGGCGCAAGTCATACTAAAAAAACGTTATCAGCACGTTAGCATAACGGTGGTCAAACGGAGAATGTTACATGATCAGTGTGCTACTTGTATACATTTCATGATAACTTTAAATTTGTGCAAAAGTACACTTGAGTAAGATAAAATTATAGCCATAAACATTTTGTGACTGCAGTAACCTCTTGCATCTCATTCTTAAAACAAAAAAAGCATACACTCCTGAGGCGTTGGCAAAAAAACACAGCATAAAACATCAGCTCGAAAAAAGCAACATACTTGTTGTTTAGCTGTCCGTAAGCCTTTGGTGGATCTTTGCAGTACATGAGATAAACACAAATCCCCATTCCTGATATTGTGTACATGATGAGGATGAACCGAAGCAGTTTTTTGCAGTCTACTCCGATTTTCTTGCTAATCCAACCGCCCACCAAGGAACCGATCGCAAAGCCGGGAATCATGGATAATCCTGAAAAGAAACATAGTTATTAGTATATATAGTTTTGGCGACGCGTCAGTGGCTGAGGCATTTTTGTAACAACTCATGAATATGGCCTGCGCCGCCATGTTGAACGGATTCAAAATGGCGACGGGAAACTTGAAACGCATATATACTACTACTGCTTCAAAAAAAAAAAAGTACTAGTACATAGTTACTTAAAAACAACTGCTAGTATATACTTACTTCAGAATTCTATTGGATATCAGATTATTTACAAGTAATTATTATAATTTGAAGACTGAAATCAAGAAAGTACCAAAGGATGCTTACCAAAGTACAATGCCGATGACGTCACAGGAATGCCAAACAATATCTGGCAAACTTTTGGTGCAAAGGCGAACATGCCAGAGCTGGACATACTGTCGAAAGAAACTATAACATAAAATGAGAAAATGTAAAAGTAAAAATGAGTTTTATGAAGTTCATATGCATTCTATGCATTTACGTATGATAAAGGCTTTCTTTCTTATCTAATCCAACAGAAAAACTACAGCACTAAAGATGTGGAAAGGCTACATAAACACACACGCGCACACACACACACACACACACACACACACATACATACATACATGCGTACACACATAATATATACATACATACATACAAAGTCACATACAAAACACAAACTCTGGCAAACAAGGCGATATCAACACTTCGCTTCTTTGTGGTTAAAAATAAGGGTGAACCAACATGGAACCAATATGGAAGTTTAAGATTTAGTTTTGCACTTCAATTGTAGTTGACCAGACGAAGATCACTGCACTTCTGTTTACATATATTTACCTCCGAGAGTCAGCAGTACATACGAATAAGACCTTGCAAGGTCCAGCAGCGACTTCAGCAGGTCTTCCAGGGCTCCTCGGATACTCTCAATGATCGACTTGATTTGATCTTCTTCGTCGGCCTTCGTGACGTCACTCTCGGCCGCTTTCGTAGGCAGCTGTGCCTCGTCGTCGTGCAACTCTTCGGAGCCTTTCGGAAAAAAATGACCAAATGCATATAATGAAAGAGGAGGAATCCAGGGTAATGAAATGGAGGGAGGGAGATAAAGTCTGCACCAGAAAGATTAGGTAGAAACTTAGCTTCAAAGGAAAGTTGAAGGACTAACCAAAGATTATAGTTTATAGTTAACCAGGGGCACACAGATCATACTGTGACTAGATTGCCATTGCGACGACCATTATGATAATCAAAGATGTCTCTCTATAATAACATAGATAAGATAAGATAAGATAAGATAAGATGGATAACTGAACCAATTGCTACTTTTTCGTTATTCTTACAGATCTGAACATGAAACATGGCATATTAAGTTATATTTGCGAACGCTAAACCTTACGAAAAGGTCACATTTGTCTTTTCGTTGCCTTTAGTAATTTAAAATCTTTCTCCACATTTAAAGGCGTTATACGTTTCTCTAAAACTGTCCTGTTTTTGTGCTGTGGATATTCCTTTTTTTCCTAGACTTCGAGGATCCTACAGTCATGTAATACAGCTTACCTGGTAGCTTGCGCGGGAACCCAAAGAGTGGAATGGCGACCAGGATGCCGAGTGTACCCAGTACAGGGAAGCCGAACCACCAGTTCCCGATCCACCGTGGATCCCATGGCGTCAAACCGGCCCTGGGGTCAATCAAAGATATAATAAATAATATGAGATTTTGTAGTAGAGCGTAGATTGTATACCGTAGAGAGAAATGAACTGTATAAGGTTATACAAAACCAATTTCCTTATTTCACCTAAATTCTGTAGAAAAATTCATATTCCTAATGCAACTAGACAAACCATCGATCATAAAACATATTTGCTTTTTTATCTCCACTATAACAGAGAAGCGAGGGGAAGTTGAATTTATCCAGCAATAGTCTCATTTTGTATCTGTGAACTGTATCTTTTCAACATGTCTTGTCGTGACCTGTACTTAGCCCAGTGTGGCAAAAATGTGCAAAAAAGGTCTTCATTCATTCATAAATGAATGCACTTCCTGTCACACTATGGTAAACGTGAAAAGTATACGAAAAACATAACTGCAAAAACATACTTAACAGGCAAACCAAACAAATAACCTCCCATGTATTCCCAGGATCTTTCATCGACCCCATGGCATATTTCTGATAGACGACTATTTCTACTAACTCTGAACGATACTTCCTGTCACTGCTGTAAGTCTGACAGTTACACCATCGTCCAACTCACTTCCTTCCCTCTCTACTGACAGTATATTCAATCAACTACGAACACACAAGAGCATAAACATCGAGACACACTGAAAACATATCGTTTGTACACAAAGGCAATCAATCAATCAATCAATTAGTTAATAAAAATGATGGAATCGATGGATTAAAGAGGCATATCCCATATTTTGTAGTTACAAATTCACTTTACTAAAATGTTCTCATTGTTACATGTCTAATCATTATAATTTATTACTTACGAGTATCCATCCTCGCTTGGCCACTCGACATACAGACTGAGAAGCTGCCCGATCAGGACGTACCCGATAGTGGGACCAATGCACACAATTGTGAACATTATAGCTGGAAATGTAAACAAACACGATATGATTGTGAATTAATTTCATGACTAAAGTTTCCCTGTTGTTCAAGATGCAGGAAAGATAATAAAGTTACGGGGCATGATCCATTAGTGTGAAATCATCTTCCAGCCAGGGACCTAATTTCGAAAATCTCATTAAAGGGATTGAATTGTACACTTGCAATTGAGAAAAGTTGCACAAAATAAATTAGATTTGCATTGTGACATTCCGAAGGCCCACAACGACAACATCGTAAGCAAGCAAATCCGACGCAAGTTGTCGTTGTGGGGCTTCGCACAACTTACCCACGTAGAGACCAGAAACTTTCTTCTTGACGTTCTCGTCCATGTAGGCGATCCCAACAGTAAACAGGGAACCTCCGCACTGACTTATGAAGAACTGGGCAACCACGAACACGTACAGGTAGTTACTGAGTGCGCTGAAGCTGTAAAAACATATCAAAGAATTATCATGAATGCTAGATTCCATTTGATTTCATTGATCACACATTTACTTTTTTGTATTACTATAACATATGACTGTGTTAGTACTAGTTACTTCTCCTTTTTATTTATTGATTCACTGATCATACATCTTTTGTTGTATTATTATAACATATGATTGTGTTAGTTACTTATGTTTGTTATTTATTGATTTCACTGATCGTACATCTTTTGTATTATTATAACATGTGCTAGTTCTTTCTTTGTTAATTATGATTTCATTGATCATACATTTTGTATAAGCATAGAGGAGGAGGGCACAGCGTAAACCGTTAAGGTTTTCCCCTCCTCCTGCACCTGTTTTATATTTTATTCTCTTCTGTATCTATTATCATTTTGTATGTGCAAACTGAATAAACAAACAAACAAACAAACATTTCAACGATATCCATAGGCTGTACCAAAACAGAAAGACAACTTCCGGGATATGAAAGTGAACTTGATAGACACATGTCCATAACTAGGTGAAGATCATTTGCATAATTAAGTTATAAATTCCATAATTCCCGTGTTTTCTAAAATGATTGTCTTACTGACTTGACTTTCCATGATATTATCATGATAGCACATATGTAATCAATGACAGGTGGAACATATAGATAGCAAGTAAGGAGCTAATGGTCTTAATTAATAAGAAAAAGTTGCAATCTCTATAAGTGGTAAATGATGAGAATTTGACACGTGACTCGTGTAAGCAGGTTGCACGTGTATTTCCCCGTGCATGGATTACCTAAATGTGATTTGCATTATAGGCAATGAACTGTTGTAGCATCTCTAAATGCTCTAAACATGTTAGGGAGGCACTCCGCCTTTTGTTAAATGTTCAATAATACAAATGTGTTATCACTAACCTTTCGGTAGTTTCGGTAGTGCATTGCTCAGTTGTACTGCCGTTGTTTGAGGACTGATGACACATCGTGTTGGTCTGCTGGGAAGAGGTCACGTTTGTTGCGTAACTGCCGGGTGCTTCGTAACGCCCTGGTAAGAAAAACACATATCAAAAAGGTCACATGTTATGGTCAGTAGACCAAATGCTAGGTCGATCTAAAAAATTACATTTTTGATCAGTAAGTGTATTAATAAGTAACTTGCGAATCATATTTCTTGAACAGAAAGTTTTGATAACTTGGGCTTTTCACAACGAAAAGCCTGCACAGAGCATAATGTTATAGTTAACTAAAACATTGCCATCGATTACCTGTTAAGAAGTGCGGCGAGGCGAACAGAAAACAACCAACTCCGTACAGCAGCGTTACCGCTCCAAGCCACTTTCCCTGGAAAAAAGATATTGTCGATGAAAATGGAGCTATTGCTCGTACAAATCAAGGATCAGTACCTCCTGATAAAAGCTCCTTGTACAAATAGAAATGCCACATACATGTAAATGTTTTGAATCCGTCTTTGAAGTCCTTACATTCGGTGTGTCTTTTTGAGTTGGCGTGACAGATCAGAGAGTAGAGTTCAGAGGTAATACAAAAAATCGTTAATCAGACATGACAGTCCAGGTCATGGGTCAATGGAAGAGGCTACTAATTCATATGTAGGTGTATCTCCAGGTCTGTCTTTGTTTTCGTGGTTATATATTCCATATATGCTAGTATAATGTTCACCGAAGAGTGACAAGAAATGTACAAAAATACATTATGTTAATTAAGTTACCATTTCGCATAATTAGTGCATGACAACCAAAAAGGACAAACAAGAAACTAAGTATTTCTGGAGACCTTCGAACTCATGTAATAACCAGAAAACGAGATATAAAAAGGACATTCCACTGTAGTACTGTAGCAACTTGCTAGGCGACCCAATATCAAACTTGACCATTCTTTACTTGAGCCCTGCACACCCACTAAATATCATCAGGATCCATATAAGGCTTCCGAGTTATACTGTTAACACACACAGAGACACACGGACAGACAGATAAAGACGCTCAAAACATAACCTTTGGCAAAGGTTACAACTCCTACCTTATGCGTTTTGCCGGCGATGTGTGTTACGAAAGGCATCGTGACGAGGGCGAAGATCTGGTAGGAGCTGACGATGAAGCCGCTCTTGGAACTGGACATCTCAAAACGTCTCTCCAATGTAGATATGATGCCGGGGATGAATCCGTACGTTGACGTGCACTGACGGAAAATGAAATAAGACGCAATAATTATTTGTATACGTCGATAAAGTTTATACATCCAGGTATGTCGTAAGATATGACAAAAGCAGTTACTAAGGCAACTGGATATAATTTGGGAAACGGTCAGACGTTTCAGATAGCATCCACTATCTTCCGTCAGTGACACTGAATATTCTCAGGTGTATGACAAAGTAATATAAAGTAAAACGTGTAGTTAAGGATGACGAAAAGATAAATGAAGTAAACATCTCAATTTTCTACATCAGTAGATTCAGTACATCTAGTCCCTAGCTTATAGTCATATTTGCTAGATTTGTGTACACCCGCCATTTTGAATCTGGCGCCATCTTGAATCTGTCGCCATTTTGATTCTGCGCCACCTTGCGGAGAACAACTAGAGTAACAAGGACAACACTTCTTACCTCAAGGGCACCAGTAAGGCCCACGAAAAAGAGCAGCCATCTTGAAGTGTTGAAGACTTGAAGGAAATCAGGCTTAAAGCCGAACCAGCCGAATCGAAAGTTTTTCTCCTTCTCCTTCTGAATTTGCGCTGTTGTATTGAAGGGCTCGTACCGTGGGGTGGTGTCGAGCAGGGGGCGGCCATTTTGGTGATGTGCCAGCTGGCGGAGGTCAGGTAAACTGCTGAACATGGACATCTATGGAAAAGCGGTCGAAGATTGAGATTTTACGTCAGATAAGGGCGCAAATATCACAATTTGGTCTCCTGAGGGTTCTTTGATTCTACTTCTACTTCTACTACTACCTCTACTTCAATCTCCTACTTCTACTTCTACTTCTACTACTACATTATGATACAAGACAAAGTGTCTCACTGCTTATCACGTCCTGGGAGGGTGCAGCTAATGTGGTAGGTGGTGGGGCACGAAAAAAATAAGACATAAGCGAACGAAAAAGTGCGTAAAATGAACTGAACTGTGCAACTATGTACAACTGCCATGTTTAACCATATACTCGTCTTACAATATGGTGATTGTCAGCAAGCTCTTTACACATGAATCCAATGTATTATCAATTTAAAAGTTTGAGTTCTGATCAATGTTCACATAGATTTATTTTTCATCGATTGATGGGCAATGGATACTTTGTAGGAATCGCTAATGATGTAAAAGTGCTATTACATTTCGTTGCAGACCGAAAATGTAATAGCATATGGTTAAGCTAAGGGAAATGAGTAACGCCTTGTTCTTCTTCTTCTCGGTTCAGCACTCCTGCTATACTCTTTGCCAACGTTATTTCGCTACCCGATACCGTAAACAGAGGCCAAGCATAAACAATGCGAAGTAAGTGAAGAAATCTCCAAGTTGATGAAACAATAGCTAGTCTATACTCCGCATTTACTTGTGTGCTGACCACGGTTACACCAACTGGCTGCCAATCATTAATTTTAGATACAGAAAGTTCCTAACAACAAGATGAAAAGTGGATCGTATGAGATATTCAAAGATGATACAATCGGCCTTTTAACCACAGCGCGCGGTTACATTCGTCTCGTTGCAGACAGTCGTACGATTTCAATCTCGCTGGATTTTCAAGCACGCTGTGACTGAACTAGCCACCGAAAAGGCTCTTAGATAGCCTTTTCCGAAACACTACAACTGACTTTAGTTCGGAACTTGCAAGGATTTTCCAAGAATTCAGTTAATCGACGATCGTAAGACTACCTTGCCCCAGTGGTGACTTAGATGACGATCTTTACAAAAATGTTTGATTAAAATGCTACCTTGCTTCGATGCCCATCCCCTCCAAAATGATCTTATATATCCACTGATAACTTGTCCGTCGTTCGGCTGACGAAATCAACAAACAGAAACACATCTACAAACCTTAGTAATACATGTACATTGGAACTATTGCATCATTGTGTTTTCCATCATTTTAACTAACACAACAAAGATTGAAATGTAGAATAGTATTTTTCGATATAAGAATACGTAAATATCAGAATATGTCTTTCTTTTTACCTAGATAAAATTTTAGGTTTAGAATTTCTAGAATAGTTCCTACCTTATACACCTGTTGTCAGTCGGACGGTAGAACAGAAAAGTGAGGTTGTGTGTCGGCACGGTCGCCTTTGGGCAAGGTGTATTTGCATCTGGGCCTTTCGCCAAGGGCACCTCTTCATTTGTGATTGACACAGCCCTCCTCTTGTGCAACGCTCAGCACAAACGTGTTACTACGTAGGTATCATATGTAGCGCGATGTGAGAATCTCGAAATATCTGTCGAGTTCATTTTTAAATGTCTCGTTTATTGTAAAACCAAATGAAACTTGTTCAGTTAAATTTTAAATCAAGTAATAATTTTATGCTCTCAACGATTGGTGTAAATATGCTACTGTAAAAGAATAATTATGCTAAACAAAGTTTAATATAGACAATATCTTAAGAAGCATAGTTGATTTTAAATAAAAGCAAGTAGATAAAAGATATTATGTTGTAATGTAGTAAGGCTGTCAATGACAGTCAACCTGATTGTATTTTCCAGTGCAATTCAGTGCATGTGTTTGCGTGCAATGCGAAACTGTAAAACTTTGTGTGTGAAATAATAAACCAAATCATCATCATCGTCATCATCTCCATGTAAAATGGAGGTACGGTGTGTCTGTCTGTCTGTCTGTAAGATACCATGATAATAAGGGTAGATCCTTTTTAAATTTTACTCTAAAAAAACTTAAGCTTCAGAAATAAATTGCATTTGTACATATACTTTTGTAACGCACTTAAATCTGTCTTTCTACTCTTTAAATCAATCTTTAAACAAACATTCTTTAAAATGATACATAAGAACGCTAAACGTGTATGAAAAGTCACCAACAATAGAACTATTTTTGATAAATTAAATCCCTCCTGTTAAAGGGCCCTGACTTTTTGTTGACCTTTCTCCTCTTGCAGGGGTCCCACTAATAGGCTATTTGTCATCCATGGTTTGAAGTTGCGCCTAAGGCATCTTTTGACAAACCACTGGTTGCATCATTGGTTGCACACGCGACTTCGCCACCTTTTGACTACTTTTACTCGATGGCGACGTTGTAGGTGGTCGTACGATTGTGATGTTATGAATTTTCAATCAGGCTGTGATAGAACTAACCAGTAATAAGGATCTAAGACAGCATATTTCGTAATAAGGCAGGTAAAACTCGTACAAATGTGCACGATCATCCCTGGATCGATTCGCGATCGTACGACTATCGTACGACGCATGTTACGGGATCGTAAAGGTGCGGTTAACAGGTTGCATGCATTCTTGTCTTCTTGTGCGATTTTAAGCAAAGATTATGGTCTAACCTGCCGTTGACAAGATTTTACAACAAGGTCCTTTCGTCATCATGAGGCAGTTTGATTTTATACGACACACTCACGATAGTCTCAAGACTATCCTGAGGTTCTGTCCTACATCTGTTATAAGCAAATTGTCAGTTTGTTATAGACTGGCAAACATTATTCTCAAGACCATCAACTATAAGTCTATTCTTTTTAACTTTAAAAACTTCATTACATCACTGAATAGCACGATTTGTTTGGCAGGTAGGTTCTCTATTGAATATTAAGAAATCCGATGTAAAATTCATTTCTATCCAGATGCCACAGTATATACTTACAAACAAGGAATACGTGGGCGTTTTACAAAAAACATAATTTAACATCTGTCAATCAACACTCAACTATCAGTTACGACAGATCCACTTCTGTTTGACCATAAGTGGGGTGAAGTCAAGGCCAACATCCTTCTGGTCGCTGCTATTTTCAGAAGCCAGTTTGCGGAGAATACATTTTGAGAAAGCTTTCGACCACGAAACCATTATTGGTAACTGCTGACAGATAGGTGGCTATTCAAAACAACATGCAGTAGGTGCGTTGATAAGACTATATAAAAGAATAAACAGTGAAATGGAGCCATCATTGTCATGTTGTCATGTTTGTAATGCTCACTTTACAACATGTTAATTGCTCTGATCTTGGTTGGGGAGGGGGCGTTTTAGAATGTAGCGTTGTGATATGTATTTAGGAAACAGTACAAAAGCGTTCTCAATATTTTGTATGCCGATTCGCTGTCCTTTCCTTGACTTATTTGTAAAACCACAATTGACAGCCCGTGTCAGTACGGGTCATGTACCTTTTAAGACTTCAGGATTTGCCTAGGGCTGCTTCAAACAAATCACACTCATTTTACCTGGGCTCAAAACAGAACCAATCCTACGGTGCGGCTCTACACTCGTTTGTGGGTGATTTTTTACATTGTTGACCATATATTCCTACACTGTACATGTATAAAGTATGCGAGGGCAGTAGTAGTTGACAGTAATACGTGTCCTGTTTGCTTCTAGTACTACAGATGCACATGCTCGGCCCCTCTTCGGGGCGTGCCTTGGCATATCCCGCCTGTGATGTAAGGCATTTTGACATGTTCAGTACCCTCCGGCTAAGGCACTTACCGACAGAGACGGACCATTGTCCCTTTTTGTAAGGCACCTGTAGAGCTTTAGGCGTTTTCCCACGAACGCGAATGCTGGCAAGAGTCCATTTTTGGTCACAAATATGCTGACTTCTGGCCCATGATTGAACTGTGTGGTAGCTTGAGCTGTCAGGTGTACTATTAGTGGTCATTTGAGGAGCGCAAGGAGCTTGCTGTATGATATAAGAAGTAAAATATGCTGTATATTTTATATGATACTTTTGTATGAAATATTCACTAAAGGTATCAGAATGGTGCATAGAAATGACATCTTTATGGAGTCATACTTTTCGCTACCATTTGTTCAAATCGCTAGTTATTTTCAATTTAACCATTATGTGATTCGCGTAGAGGTATCATGGAAAAGAACGTCTATAGTCTACTTAGAACTCGTAGCAAATTTTGCATCAAAATGTTTTTTTTTTCAAATTAAGGTTGAAATCTCAGTTGCAAACTTTTAAAGTTTACTTCTTTAAAAAAAACAGATTCACCTCTGATCGTCATACAAATGGAAGAGGTTGCTTCTTCTATGCAACACCTGTATGTCTTGAGTAACGCAAACAAGCGCCACTCAAGCACTTCGCATAATATGCAGCTGCATGTCTCAACTTGATACATGCAGGGTATGGTACCAATCACTGACTGTGGTCATCTGTTTTTATTTGTCCAAAAACACTCTTTAAGAGAACAACGCACTGAAGGTCATATTTGAACGTCAAACAAATAGGGTCTAAGCTGTCATTTGTCTTTGACACGTGAGCAACCAATTTTGTGGTCAATGTTTTACTTCAACCGATAGGTTGTTAACCTTTGCTTTTTCGGGGTCACGAAATATGGGTGGTCGCTTCTCAGCTGGTACCAATGCTAAGTTTACATTCATTAACTTCAAAGTGCAGTAGATGTATTGAAACGTGCGTTTCCATGCTAATTATATCCTTCCAATAGTCACTTTAAAGGACTATCGCTACTTTTGAAGTTGGCGAAGGCACGATCACAGTACAAGCTTTTCACTTCAGTTTAGATTGATTGTGGTGATACTGTTTTGATATTCTGTTGACATATATGGAGAAATGAAACCCTTAACAGAAGTGCATTTTGTTGTATTTTATTTCACCATAGAGAGAAGTTTCACAAAATAGTGTTTTGCATAGACCAATAACTTTCTGGGATATCATAATATACATGTGTACATAAAAGTTATAAAAGTATATCTCTAAGGATTTATTTGTGTATAATTTTGTAAGGATAGACCCACATATGTATAAACATACCAACCGATATGTCATATAGTCTGATTTACATAACATCCTTTCTTTACATAGAACAATATCTGCACCTTGATTTTTGTTTATACGAAGAAAAACAATACCATGTTTAAAGAAAAACGTTCATATAATATTCAAACACTTTGTTGCATTTTTTCTTTCACATCGTTTGGGCCCAAATAATTCATGCTAGATCCACTATGTCTTACCTATAACCTACACCATGTACATATTAAATACAACTTTTCTGTATTTTGTAATAACTTCATACGAAAATTTTGAAGACCGGTCATTATTTAACATAACAAAAGTGTTTTCACTTACTCTTGGTTAGGTAATTTAAGGCTGGAATCTATTAATAAAACATAGAAATATTGTACAGTTTCTACTTCTCAGGTAATTTTTCTAGACCAAGTTCGACACACAAAGAAATGTGCTCAGATCTGTTTATTAGACCCATATAGAAAAGTTATTCATCCATTATCTGTGTAGAAGAGAAGATAGACCCTACGTACAGACCATTTATTATCAAAGGCTTATCGTATTACAAGATTCCTTATTGGACATAAGAGTTTTCTTTTACACAGCCAGTTTTTTCGCACCTGCTGGCGTTTCGATGTCTGTCAGAAATCTTCCTCAGCTTCTAACAGGAGTTCAGCTTCTCGCCGCTATTTGTAGCCGATGTCAATGGCGCTTTCGCCAAAAGAAAACTCTTATGTCCTATGATCTACCAACCTGATGAAATTATTTTCGCAAGATTCCTTATTTCTTTGACATGGACATTGCTCTAACACATTGGATGCTGTTACATTTTTCTTTAATTTTGCACAAGTCAAAGACACTACAACAAGCCTTGCGTTCCACGCTTGGAAACTGAAGTGCTTACCACTTGAGCAAACTCAGATGTGATGGTCGTCATGATGTTTCTTCCACAGTCCCGCGCGCAGATCTTCAGTGTCCTTCGGCATCATGGGCTTACCGGTGTCACCAATCACGTCCAGGGAATGCCGGGAAGCGTTCAGGGAATGCCGGGAAGCCCGCAGGGAATGATGGGATGCGGTGAGTGACCCCATGGACACGGCCAGCTCCCCCAGTGTGACGCCATCTTTCTTTGGCAGCTCACTCGCTTCTTTTTCTTCTTGCTTCTTGAATCGGTAGGCAGCGCAGAGTACCAGGATAAGGCTCATCACACGGAGAACGAGTTGTCCGCCGATGAAGACGTAACGGTTCAGCGGAAGGTCGTAGAGGAGGCAGGACCCGCGTTTGCCGCAGACGGAGGACCACAGCGTGCAGGTCGCGTCAATCATGGCGCCGAAATACACAGGAGATGGGATGAAACCTGTGACGAGATATGTCGAATATATAGAATTATAACTCTAGGATATGATTCATTGAACCAAAAACGCGTCATACAAGTTATTTGGTTGTGTTTCTGCTTTTCCAGGCTGGTTGTTCACTTTTGGGGACGTGGCAACTAACCATTTGTCAGCCAATCAGAGAATTGCCCTACCGTTTTCTTTAGGTTGAGCATCTATTTGCAAATAGGGGACGTTCAATTGTATTTGTGACTAAGACGTTCAACGTACACAGCGATCAAAGAGGTGCGACAATCCTAGTCTCCACCAGACTCCGGATCGCTGGAAAAATCGTAGAAATGGAACAAATCAGAGGAGTAAGCCGGCCAGAGGAATATAACCGGCCAGGGAACAGCACGCGATCGTCGGTCGCGAGCTGTTCCCTGGCCGGTTATATTCCTCTCTATTTGTTCCATTTCTACGATTTTCCAGCGATCCGGAGTCTGGTAGAGACTACGACAAGCCATTCTGCGCCCAAACTTGTTCTTGATCAAATCTGTCTGATCCGTGGGAAGATGCAACCACCACATTGCCGAATACTGACTGAATGCATGGAGCAACTAATCAACCATTGTACAATAGCTTACTTACATTAATTTTCACTCAATTTTTTTATAGGTCCATTGTACTTACCAAGAAGCCTCAACATCAGCTGTTGGACACCGAAGCCGAAAGACTTGGTTTCAGGCGTCAGAGCTCTGCAATGGATAAACAAGGTATTCACGGTGAGTGTCTCACTTGTGTTAAAACAGAGCTCAAATTGTACAACTGCAATATCAGTATGAAATATTGTTAAAAGAACAGTTGGTTGGAGGGATGTATGTGCTTCTATGTGTAAGTGTATGATAGTTATAGTTTGAGCAAAGATGTTTTACTCTAATTGTTTAATCCCTAACCATTTGATTTGCTGTCTCAAATTAGTGTTTCCAGTATTTAAAATCATTTTCCTGCTTTAACCACTTACCGTAGTGTCCCTATGATCACCGGAATGAATCCAAACGATCTCGTCAAGGCTGTTATAAAGAAGATGCCGACAAAGACCGGCCACTTCCCACAAGGTGGTCGACACGGCTTCGATATCGCGAAGGTTTGGGCTCCACCATTCGTGTTGTCTTCCATGGCATCTGTTGGTTGTGGATTATACATGGTGGAAGTATCTGCTGTGCCGTCTAGTGGTGTTGTCGGGTTGGACGAGGTAGTTGTTGAGTCGTTTGCATCTCGTTTTTGTCTACCCGGGACAGAGGTTCCCAGCATACCTTGCGTCCACATGCATCCACAGTTCGAGAAGTTCTGCAGTGAAATAAAATGAGAGGGGAATGTCAAATTGTGGCTGGTTGGCGTCTCCATGCATGTAAGACCCCTGGTGCAGTTAGGGTCAGTTTATTTCATGTACAAGATTTGCATTAGAAAGGCCACTGGTATCTTTATGTTGCAATGGTGTAAGGTAGTCCTGGAGTTAGGGTTGAAGACTTAGAATATAAATTAAAGTTCTTGATTCAAATTCTTAGCAGACCCCAGTGTTGTGGCGTTAGGTAAGGCATCTATTAATTTCCTCACTTCGTCGGACTCCGGTGAAAATGAGTACCTGTCAGATGGGAGGTAAAACCGGGGTTCCCCGCGGTTGTTTGAGACACACCCCATGCACAATAAAGAACCCAAGTGCACCATACCTATCGAAAAATAGCAATCCTTCCCGTAGCGGTCCGGGCACAATTCTTGTACCTACTGTTCAAAACTAGTTTGCTGCATACATAACGTGGTTTACGTAATCACCGGTTATGTGAAACTGTGAAGCAGTTTGCATCTTACCGAGAAGCTGAATCTGCCGGGCCCCCGGATGATCTGTTCCTCGGTGCACCCTGCGTGGCAGCCCGAGAAGTAGGTGACGCCGTCCGGTCCGCAGACCGGCTTGTACTTGTCAAGGGGGCAGTTGCAGTCAGAGTTGCAAGATGAGATCAAACTTATGCCTTGTAGCGTTGTCGGTTCATTTGGGTTATTCGGGCTACAATAAAGTACATCGACAATAAGCAAATGTTTGAATGTGGTCTAATAATAATGCTTACTGTGTATCAATTTGTGATTTATCAGATAACATCAACTGTAAACCATTACTCAAAACAACCTATATGCTATATGTTGCTATTTGTAATAGGGTTTAAACTTGTTATCTTTTGCGTAGAATAAGTCATCTTTTCACTGGTAGACGAACAAAAACGTTTCCAGTACATAATGTGAAATGAAAGACGCAAACAGTGGTGATCAGCTAATTTCTTGTACAGAGCGCCATTTTGAAACTTGACTCTCGCGAGAGTATGGCGAGAGACGGCGTGAGATTTACATCGTGGAGAATCATGGGGATTTGTAATCTCCAGACAGATTTACCAGTGGTATAAGATTGTATCAAATCTGGCTAAGGAGTACAGCTAGCCAAAGGGAGTCATCAGCGACCGTTAGCCAAACACACTCCTAGGCCAGCTTCACTCCTCTGGCAGCTTTTGGCATACTATATTATGCTACCGTAGGATCTGCTTTCAGATTAGGGGATTTGTACACAATATGACAACATACTTGTATCCATATGGGACCGTCACGCCTGCCATAGGAGACTGCGGACAGCTGATGAACATGAGGGGGACTGTGCAGCAGGAGGATATGATGATGGAGGTGGCGGAGAGGTACATGCAGCCTTTCGGGGAAAGTTTCATCTTCTTGATGACGATTCCAGATCCAAGGATCCCGAAGACAGAGGATGGCAGGGATATCATTCCTGAAAGTTGTACACACACAAAAAATGCAAATGGCGATAATGGCCCCGAATTATATTAAGAAATTCATACTATAGCTTTCATACGAAATTTCTATTTTATGTGCTATTATTCTTAGTAAAATATTACATCGGTTCTTGACTTTTTTTACAATGCAATGTAGGTTAAATGTCTTCATCTTTGTTTTTAGACAGATAAAGATAATGTGGCCCTGCACTCAGGTTAGTAACTTATTCTAACAGTACCACATACAAAGTACAGACAGAAGGTAAAGATAGTCCTAAGTTCCATATACTTTTTGAGGCTGTATTAAAGGGTATGATATTGGAATGCGAAGCCTTTCACCACCTTTTACCTTCGCAATCGAAGTTAGGTACACATTTTTACACTTTAGTAGAGCGAGGAAAGTCGTGTTAAAGTGCCTTTTCTAAGGGCACAAGATCGGTGATATAATATTTCACTTTGTTTTTAGGACGAAGGACAGGGTAAAATCATGTAGCTAAAGCATCCACTGCAAGAAAGAGGTGTCTCACCTAAAACAAAGTTGGCCTTGGATTTGGGGATGCCGAACTGCATTTCCAGGTACTTGGGCATGAAGGAGAAGGCCCCGATGCCGGACACGGAGCAGACGGCCGTCATGGCCAGCAGCATGAACGTCCAGTTGGTCAGGATCGTCTTCAGGCTCTTGACCATCTCTGGAATGAATGGAGTAATGAGGGAATGAATATTAAATGAATGAAGAATGAACAAATGAATAAATGACTTCCATGAAGAAAAATGAATGAATAAACGAATGACTTCAATTACAGGTTCTTGCCACAAAAAGGGCTATCTAATTTTTGTTGGACAGTTCACTCCAAAACCAAGCATGTTATTCCAGTCAAGGACCATGATAAGCGAAAAGCCTTCAATCAAATATATGGTCTAACCAATCATAGATGAAACATTACAAACCACGTGATGCCTCATGACAAAAACACGTGATATATCATGATGTAAACACGTGATGCATCATGATGTAAACACGTGATGCATCATGATGTAGCCACGTGATCAATCATGTGTCACGTGTTATCCCACTAACCTTTGATTTGCTCCAGCAGCCCCCTGGCGGGATCCAGAAGCGGCTTTTTACCGCCGTCCATCCCCATCCCCATCCCGGGGATCATCCTCTTCTTAGCGTTCAGCACCGCGGTCTCGTCTTCTTCTGGCGGCGCCTTTAGCTCTGCAGTGAGAAAAAGCTTCCTTATATTTGTTGCTTTAAAAAGGAATGAATGATACGCAATGCTACCAGACCTCTTCTTCATCTATTGGAAATTTTTACACCTGCGCAGTTTTTTCAGACCGATCTGTAAATAGTTGCAACTTTGGAGTTCTGCATTTGCACTGTAGAATACAAATGCACACACACGCACACACACACACACACACACACACATACGCACGCACGCACGCACACACAATACACACACACACACAAACAACCATACACACATACATACAGGCGCGAGCGCGCAAGCACACACGCACACACACACACATACACACACACACACTCACACACACACACACACACATACACGCGCACGCACACACACATACAACACACACACACACACACCTCAGTTAGAAGTATATAAAATCCCTACTGTAAGGAAACAGGAACAGGGGCAGCGCCGCAAAGATGAGGAGCGCCCCTCCGATGAAGTACCCGAGCCACCACGCGCCTACCCACAGCGGGTTGTCCTGGCTCAGTCCGAAGGTTCGAGGGTCGATGTTCTTGTCGAAGTCCACGTAAAACTGGACTGTGTAGGCGCTCAGGATGAAGCCGAGGGGTGGACCGAGACCAAACACGATGTAAGAAGTCCCTAAGAGAAAACAGAATGGGAAAAGCACATTCAAAACTATTCCATAGTTTCAAGACTCCCGGATTTAGTTTTTATCACGAAAGAGCAGAAATAGTCATTTTTAGGTAAAGTTAACAGACTACATTTTTTGACAGATTAACTACAGCGCTCTTTGTTGATTACTAGATGTATGTGTACCATAATTGTTCAAACTACATTGGGAACTCAACCAGATAGAAATAGCTTAAAATGCTAGAAAATCGCACAGGGGTTAAAAATTGAGATGCCAAATCTGGTGTTTAAAAAAACACTAAATTGCGTAAATTTTAGAATGACAATCTTGGTGCCTTTAAATAGATTTGCAGAATTTTTAAGCCTACATGCCACTGGACTATACGACATTTGAAATAAGTTGCTTTTACGATGGAAACATATTTACCGATGTAAAGAGGTGCACTGCTCTTCATCACGTGATCGTCCAGGTAGGTCGTTCCCAGAGCCATGATGGGTGTGGAGCCAACCCCCATTATTATCTGGGGAGAGAGCACAGTTTGGCATGGTATAGGGTGACAAAAGAAGGCAACAAACTGTGAAAAATGCCGAATCCTGTAACTTTAGTGGTAAAATTTAGTCCGTCTAAAATCTGTATCTGTATATAGCCGGTATAACCGCCGTTCGGCGTAACACACCACAAATGAGACCTATTCTACCCCCACCAGAGACAATGGCAATGCAAAATGATATAATACAAAACTGAAATTGCCACAAACTGGGACCCCCCCCCCCCCACACACACACACATATCCATGGGAGAAAGCTACCGTTTTGATGGGCATGCCTTGTGGAGTAAAGAAGAGATCATATGTGCGAAGTTCTACAGTGACAAGTGGTACCATTCTATGGTCATGCAAGGATGCGTGCTGCATTTCTGATGTTCTTGAGCTATATAGGATAGAAATAAAGCCACGAAGCAACAATCAGCGATGACGTTGATACAATGGGAATCAGCCTCCGGGCATAAGTTTTGCAATAAAGGTAATCACTTACCTGCGCAAATACCAGTAGCGCGTACCAGCCGCCCTTATTAGTGGACTCGGTCGCTTCCTCAGCGTTACAAGTGTCATCCCTAGTTTGATTGGCAAGACACACATCCTACATGAAAATAACAAAACAATTTCATTAACCACGCAACGGCAATTAATTCTTGTTAACAAGGATATACAAGATCACGTGTTAGCCATGTCTTCGTTTGATGGTAGCTTCTTTATGTTTTGATGTTATGGTACCGTTTCCTTGAGGCATTGTGGTATAGCTTTTATTTCAGGCATATTTTTACATCTTCGATTATTCCGTTGCGTTTCAATGCGAATTCTACGCTGTATTTCTGTTATGTATATATACATGTATGTTTGCGCTGTATACGTATATAGCACGTCACCGGAACGTATTGCGCCTGCGCAAACCCTGGTAGTTTGGCGCTTGGTTTGGTCAACGTTGCATTGAAATCCCGCTTGTTGCACAGTATATGTTAGAGACATGGTTTCGTGTAAAACGTACACGGAGTTTTACCCTTATATACGCACGTACTTTCTTAAATGCGGACCTTTAGTAAACCGGGGGTTTAGCATGTCTATACTTTTCGCGCAGGCGCAATAAGTTCCGGTGACGTGCTTACGTATATCTTATTGATCGAACCCTGGAAGACCAAATAGGGCTAAAAGGTATCGGAATAAAGGAATAAAGGAAAGCCTAATCTACGTGTACGTTGGTTAGCTACAATCTCTCAATCTCCTTGTACGTTGCAATGAATCTAAAAAAAAGGCGGTCGCCGCCATTTTTGAATGCGCATTGCATCTAGGGAAATTGCAGACAAGATGGCGGCATCCCTGAAGTCATGACTATAAAATCAGTGACGTGCTTACTATAGATTTCATCTGAGTGGCGTTCTGCACACTTTCTGTATCCACCTCGTACGCAGGGGTGACGAAATGTGGCATCCCAGACAGGAAACTCCCCACAGCCACAAGTAAGACTCCTATGCCTGTGGTAGCAAACATACAAACGTGTGAACTTCAAACTTGATACACGTACTAGCGTATACAGATCAACTGCACTGTAGAGTTACATGTATGACAACAATATAGGTTTTGGTGCATGTAAGATAAGATATGTGCCTCTGGGGTCACTGATATTCAAAGATTCACTTCAACCTTTCTCTATGAATTACATAATGCTTTTCTAGATATATAGGACTCTAAAATTTTAGTATCAGCTACTTAGTTGCCTAGTGACCATATTGTATTACTTTCGTTGCAATTCCAATAATAAAAGTCAATATCAAAATACAAGATTAGTCATGCAACAGTTGTATGTCATATAGTGTTCATTACCAAGATATGTGCCGTTAAGGTCACTGATATACAAATATTCACATAAACGTTTCTCTACGTATTACAGCAGGATTTTCTGGAGTGGTAAATAACCTACAAGAAGTATTGTGACGATTGTATATTATAGTGTCAATTTACCAATCATTCTTGGTCTGTTGACTCCCATTTTTCCTCCGTAGTAGGTGACAAACAGGACAGTCAGGGTACTCCCAATGTCAGCAGCGCTGGCGATGGTGCCTAGGTCCTTACTCTGTAGTCCAAACCTGAAACATGAAAAAGAAAAGAATAGGTGTAATTTAGAGGCATCATTCAGTCTAAGACTCTTTCTATCTCCAGCAGTGACGTCAGGAAGACACCACTTTTGTAGGAGGGGGTCATAAGTATAAGAAAGTCTATGTCGTCCCCCGTCTCCCCGTCATAGACTTTCTGATATTTATGACCCCCTCCTGCAAAAGCGGTGTCTTCCTGACGTCACTGCTGGAGATAGAAAGGGTCATTCTGTGAACAAGGTTGACGGAGTTTGACCGACAATTTAGGGGTTACAGTTATTACAGTGTTGGAAGGAAAGTTTGGCAATTTTTCTATAATGTATTCTACCAACACAGACGAACTTAAATGCTAAATATCAATCTTTTTTCCCGACCTCTTCTCCAGACTTGTGAGGATCCCAATGAGATACGCGCTGACAAGGATGTTGGAGAAGATCGTGATGCACCAGAACACCGCGAAGACCTTGGAGTTGGCTAGACGGGCTGCCCACCGTGGCTTGCAGGGGCCGATCCCGCACAGGATCTCTTCATCATCATCATCCTCCAGCTTGTGAGCGATGACGTCAGGATGTGAGGTGGGTGGGCCGGAGCCGTTCACATTCCCGTTAGCCATGTTTGTTGTGAGCCTATCAACGGGAAAACGTTCAAATGTCAAAATACATAATGACGGTCTTTATGCGGGTCTTGGTAACGCTTGGCGGTGAATTCAATAGGCAAAGTAACGCTTAACGGTAAATTCAGGAATCCTGGTAACGCTCCTAAAAGATTCATAATCTTTTTTTTTTTCTTGACAGCGCAATGCAGAGGAGAAAATGCAACAATCCCAACACTCCTTGTAATACACGTTCCATAACACATGAGAAATGAAGAGGACAGGTTGGAAAACGATTCTATCACGTTTTCATCGCTCAATTATCAGATCTAAAATTCCTGCCCCTTGCCAAACTCACCAGTTTTCGTTCAGGTATTAAAACGGAAGCAAAGTTTTGAGTCCTTATAAGGTGGGGTCACACATGCGTATATATTCAAGTCCGTTTGAGGTGCGTATGAAGCTCTTAGTCTCTACCAGGCTCCACAGGTCGCGGGGAAAATAGTACAAATTGGACAAATATAGATACATAACATGCCAGATGAGTTAGCTAACCGAGAAGTATCATGGTTAGCGACCCAGCTTACTCGTCTGACATGTTACCTGTTTACGTTTGTCCAATTTCTATTATTTTCCAACGACCTGTGGGCCCTGGTGGATGCTAATACTCGCATGCTCGCCTCATACGGACTTAAATATATACGCAGGTGTGACCCCACCTATAGGTGCTCACATTCGAATCGATTTCGAATGCGTGCATGCTGCAATGGCGTGATATGACCATCGGTTCCTTGCTGTCTTAAAATGACTTGCAACCACTAGACCTCAGCAGAGACGACAATGCTCTTGAGACGCATACCAAGATCATAGAGCTTCTTCTTTATCTGACATTCTATCACTAGTACTGGGACAACGCGTCGCCCAGGGTTCCGTGTCATGGCATATCTATAAGTTTAGCCCAACATCCTCAGGGACTTTTAACCCTTTTCCTTCAACATGGATGCATTTCTAATAACTTTGCTAGAAGGTTATATTTTGAGCGTGTTTGTCTGTCTGTGTGTCAACAGTGCAACATAACTTTCAAGTAGCCTTGGATGGATCCTGATGATATTTGGTAGGTTGGTAGCGGTGAGGAAAACATAGGTCAAGTTCAAGAAGTTGAACCTGTGAATACTAGTATAGTTTAGACTTTGTAGTCTCACTAGTAGAGATATCACGCCATAGTAGATTGTACTTAGATTCACTAGGAGATGTATCCTATTCACCCTGACCTGTACTTAGCTTGTTCGAAAGCAAAAATGTACAATAAAGGTCTTCATTCATTAATGGGCCATTTTTGTATCTCGTGTTTTGAAACTGCTGTGATTGTTACGTGGTAGATAGCCCTTGTTCTTCAATCTTTTTTCATTTGGTTATTGATTTGTAGTATGTTATCAAAATTCATTTTATTGCATTATCTTTTAATCGTTATTGATGAATCATATACTATTATTTGCACTCTATTGAACAATATATCAGATAATTTTTGCAAAGCCTATGTTCTTATTTATCTGAGAATTATTTCATTAGTATATTTTGATTGGTGTCTGTTGAATTCACAGAATTATGATACAGAATATGCTTTATAGACGTCTCTCATAATGCACATTTTGTAGGCTTCAATACTTCGCAGTTTATATATGTGCACACAAAGAAACAAACAAAAGAAGTTCTACTTATGAAAGGCTCTTATGCCATTATTCTGTATGCAAAGAGTTACGCAAGACCTTTGCATGTTGTGTAACTTTGGATGTTACACAAGGGAACGAACTCTTTTTTTTTCACATGTCGGAACTGACCTGGAACTGTTTTGCTCGAGGCTATGTGGCAGCCATATTGTTCCCTATAATTATAACGAGATCTTATCATCTTGGACAGTTCCAGGTACTGATTTACGTACACTGCCGACGGGCAATCCTTATATAAGCATGGCAGACAAAGTGCTATATCCGATTGTTTCATTTGATACTATTGTGTAACAACGCGATCTCTTTCGCCATACGATCATCCTATACTACGTTTGCAAACTGAGGACATTCTTTCGATGGCCGTGCATACTTCGCACAAAACTTTACTTTCCTGTGACGAAAAGGTGTGACAAGTCGTTCAGTGTAATAGCTGCTGCCGATCCGCGTGCCTGTGAATTGTGTTACGCCGTATGGCGGTACGCGCGCGGTTATAGATACAGATGCAGAAGGTTGTCTTGGATCTTTCTCAACAACTAGTTCTGTCATTGTCTTCTTGGCAATTCTACGTGCATTAAAGGGCAACCTGGTTATTGAGGTCGCCTTTGAACGGTATACGGTATACGATTTTCATAGACCCATAAGCCCAAGCATTAAGAATACTTTTTTAAAGTGGCTACCTGTCTACTTATACCGTTTTCACCAAGCTCCTACTACAGATACGCATGACTGTGTTGCTTCTTTTTCTTCTTATAATGCTTGAGGAAGGTTAAAGACAAAAGTATGACGTTTTTCAATAATCAAAGTTTCAGTTCAGCTGCGAAATAGAACGTATGTTCTATAACCCGAGGCAAAACACGTGTTAAGCCATGTTTTTAGTCCTATTGGCACTTTGTGAACAAGCCAAGGTGCTTAATATGTCACCGATCGAAGATAAACAGGCAATATATTAAATTAGCGAATGTTCCTAGCTCCATACTAATTTCTTAAATGAGACACGACCATAAGATTTCGTTTACGAAGTCTGTGAAACGAAACCAATCTTGTTGTTGTTGTTGTTGAGAAGGATTGGCACCAATTAAATGACACCGTCATTATAGCTGCACTATAATTAACTCCAAATACAATTTGTTGAAAATGCTTTAAATGCTTACGTTAATGTGATCCATTCGTCGCAAGTTCTTTTTGCCAATTTTGCCCGTACCGAAGCTAGCACGGCTGCAATGTCGCAGAAATATGATACAGGGGTAGAACTTCGTGCATTAATAAGGAGACTGATACATTTTCTAGAGCATACATTCTTCAAATGCCGTTACCATTTATTCCTCAATACAAAGTTTGGTAGCATCTAGAAAAAATCTATGTCAATAATTTGAATTTATCGAATACGTTGAAGGGGGCGAGACCTGTGTAGATGTCACAGTGAACATTGGGATTCGGGGTAATCGCGGATTATTCAAGGACATATATATTGGAAACGGAGTCTTTCCTATGGCAGTTTGGAATCGGGATATTTTTTGGACGGTCTGTGATTCTACTACATATTGAGTTAGGGTTAGGGTTAGGGTTAGTAGAGTTAGGTGACACAATCTGTACTAATATAATAGCCTATTGACTTAAGACAAATCGCAATCACATACAACTAAATTCTAGCTTGTCATACGACAGATTGTGAGCACAAAAGTCTAGTAGATTATCTGATTGTCCTAGGACAAATCTCAGTTCCAATCCGCCCTAGGAGAGACTCCCATTACAATATATTCTAGGACGTTCCGCGATCGCCCCCAATCCTAATCGCTACTGTGCCAATAGACAACAACAAAGGAGGCGTAGACATTCCGTTTGACTTCAGAAAGCATTTAAGTAGGATCAAGAAACTGAATAAAGGCTGGCGATTCGGAGATTAGCAAAAGTCACTGCTTCTGTTATTCGCAGATTGCTATAGTGGAACCGCTGATCTCATTATTTACACCACTAACCAACATGTGTTAAGACAACAACAAGGTTTTCTCCCGATCCAAGGTCATTTGAAGAAGGTAGAGGCTGTCACCAAAACAGCTTAAAGAATGCAAACATACGTAACCTGTTTTCCTTAATTCAAGAAACTACACTCGTACAGTTTATACAATTCGCATTTAATAGTAAATACTACGCACACCTTTTAAATCAAAGGGACTTAAGGACCGCATGATTGCAGAAATTTATTATTTACACATCTCTGCACACAAGAACAACAGACGAAAATTTTGACATGATTTCGAACAAAAATATCTTCATCTTATATGGGGATTGACGAACTGCTTTAAAACCTAATAAATAGGCATAGTCGTAGCTACATGTACAAAACGGAAAAACAAAGTCTAAATACATAATAAACATGACACAGTTACTGATATATGAGTCTATGTAGTCGTTTTTCTGGCAGACTTTACTACAAAATCCACTAGTACTTACACCCCTTTATCGCAAAGTTAAGCATTGACTGATTGCATGCCTTGTCAATCCACTTAACCGAGCCAATAATTCGAAACTACAACTGTGGAGTCAAACGCTTTTTCTACCTCAATGTTTGCACAGAAATATGTCTCGAAATACTTGACAGCTATATTTTACATTGAAGAGGTTATGTGTTATATATGTCATATAGAAGTTAGGTGAGATAGAATAATAGTTTGCGCTGAATGAAAGAAAGAAGACACAGGTAGCTCACCTGTATTTCTGACTTGTCTGCCTCGTGTTGTTTCTCACAGACGAGTGTCACGAAATGCTAAGTGCAGCCCCACCGTTCAACCTGCTCACCCGCCTAATTAGCATATCTTGTGACGTCAGACATGATTTGAATATTCCGGTCGACCGATTATCACTGGTTGTAACGACCTAGTCTAGACGCCCGGGCTAGCAAAGGTGACTTAAAAGGCCAGTAAACTATTATTACGATGCTAAACTGTGTCACACTACAATTTCACAGACTCATGTTTGTCATGTGTGTCATGAAAGTTGCAGTTTAGTTAAAGCGACTGAATTTTTCACAAAAAATGTCTGCATGTGTTGTTTTTTTTCGTGATTAGAAGGTCTTGTTTTGCTTTGATTGTTTTTTAGGGCCCAGTTACATGTGTCGCGTCAATTGATTGGGATTGGGATTTTTGTGCATATGTTCAGCTGGAAAAATGTGACTGTCTTGTTACCAAAAAAGTATTAGATCCTTGTCGATGGTTGGTCCTCTCTAAGCCAGAGTTATAGCCTGTCATAGTGAACACCACATAAAAATAAACGACCTACGACGAAGAAGACTGCGCCATAACAGACATTTTGTACTCGTTTTGTTGTCAGACATCAAAAACACTATCGGCTACAATAAACTCAACAAACTCAATAAACTAAACTCTACAAATGTGGGGAAATCGTCATAAAGTTTCATTTTCGCTTGTCAGTGTATGGAAGGAAAACCGACCTTTCAAAAAGAGATTGGCAGCGATAAAGCGATGTTCACCGTTTTCCGCCATTTTGCTTACATTAATGCTTTGGCGATTGTTTATTAATCTGAAAACTTGCAAGTTCAGGCGAAAAGCCACTTTGCAAACACGAGGCGCAATTTGGAGCAACTTGGCGCAGTCTAATGAGATACCCTCTTTACTTGACCGCACGAACTTTCCGTATGACCCCTCATTGACGCTAAGTACAGTACATAGTTCTACCTCACGTCCCACCTCCCACGACGGTGGCACACACCAACACTGGCGTTCTTTGTTTACCGCGGAATTTCTGCAGTGTCATCCTGTCAGCACCTGGCACCACCACTGTCACTTTACCCGCGAGCGTGACATAGACAACGTTCAACCCAGTGGAATGATGCGTGCATTGCAGTGGCATCCTTACGGGCATTGACCTTTAATTAGAGTTACCTTTTAAATCTCTAACCCACGTGTTGTAGGACTGATTTGGCCATATCAAAAATCAACTCTCATTTTTCCACCGCGTGCCACAATAGATAGATAGATAGATGGTTTATTGCGCAACAATTGCATCAGTGACAATGTATGCATATATAACAAAAGGTACAGACTTATACTACACATGAAAACATTACTAGATAGAGGTACTTCTTAAGATTGTCTTGAACACCCAAATATCCCAAGTGTCTATATATCAGGATTACTGCATTGGCATATCTCTTAAATTAATGCACTTTAAATCAAAGCATTTTCTCATGTGGTGATAAATATTATGGCATCCAATGGAATTATGAGATTTGCTGTAACTACCTTTGGTACTTTATAGCATATTGATAATGCGGGGCTACGAGGGACGTTCAATAAATAATAACTCTGACTCATTTCCCATAGCAGGAGATTAATGAAACTTGGTACAGTTATTAGTCTTTCTCTTCATAAGAAACAACAAGAGTTATGAATTTCTCACATTGTTTTATGCAGATCTGGACACCATTTTTGTAGGACACCCCAGGTCGGTCCTCCAACAGATGCCTCATCAATGGCATAAAAGGAACGACCAGGTCTGGGAGCTGTTTCCACAGACTTCCGGCCATGTTTGAATTCAGGATGCCAGCGTTTTACAAGGTCATATGATGGGGGTATCATCACCATAAGTTTCTTTCATTTCATCAAAAGTCTCCTTTGGTGTGCGTCCTTTCAAATACAAAAACCGGATCACTGCGCAACACTCAACTGGCTCCATTTCACACCTGGTCCATTTCACACCTTACTCAGTTCAAACATCAGTAAATCAGAAACCACAATTAGTTCAGAGCTTTTTTTGCAACATAAATTATATAGACATAAATCATTACACATGCAAAATTTCATTTAGATCAGACAACTGGAAGTGGGTCAGAGTTATTACTTATTATCATATAGCCAGGCGCCGCGGACCAATCAGACGGCCCCGTTCCACGTTGGTTATGACGCCGTAACACGTAGATTCAGGCCAGGCAGGTGGGTATCGCTCCCCTGATTGGTCAGAATGAATCGACACCGGCACCGGTGTCGATTTGCATCGACACCGGCAGTGTCGATGCAAATCGACACCGGTGCCGGTGTCGATTCATTCTGACCAATCAGGGGAGCGATACCCACCTGCCTGGCCTGAATCTACGGTGTTACGACGTCATGCGTCAGCAGAAAGGAATGCTTTGTACAGTGTGCAGTCCATGTTAGAGTTAATCCAAACATTATTACTGTTCACATTCCTTCAAATTTATTGAATATGTACAACTATAACTTAGGATTGAATAGCAACATACTTGTCCCAGCAGAAGGGAATTTGTCATTATGTCAAGCCTTGGAAGTCTTGAATAAAGGATGTATGTATTATAAAGGAATTTGTTGCTTAAATGGGTCAGTTTGTGTAGGCTATATGATAATAACGTTAATGCCCCGCCTTATCCTCGGTGTATATGGTGAGATAATCCCTGGTCAGGTGCGATAACCACCTCATAAACCACCTCGTTCGCTACGCTCACTCGGTGGTTTATTCGGTGGTTATCGCACCTGACCAGGGATTATCTCACCATATACACCTCGGGCCGGGGCATTAACCCTTTATTGAACGCCCCTCGTAGCGCTGTTTGGCCCAGAAGACAGAGCTCCTGGGTTGTAATCCTGTCATAGACAACATTCAATCCAGTGGAATGATGCGTGCATCGCTGTGTCATCCTTACGGACATTGGCCCTTTACTTAGGGTAGCCATTTAACTCTCTTACTCGCGTGTTGTCAGACTGATCATCATCATCATCATCATCGGTCGACTGATACATAATGTGCAGCCAGACTATTCTGGTTCTGAGGGGTCCATAAGAAATATTTTGTATTAAACATAACAAAAATGTACTCCTAAAACATGCTTTGTGCTAATTCATCAAAACCAATCATCAAAACTGGTACTGTGGTCAAAAACTTTTACATCATGGTTTTATGACTGCTTTGCAACAGAAGTTTAATCATGTCTACTGTGATGGTGATTTATGAAAAAGTAACACAAAACTATTAGATCCACTTTGCATTTTAGGAGGTATTTTAGAAGGTATTGTTACAAGGTATTTTACTGAAAAAAAAGCAAGATATGCAGACGGGCCTAGTCCTAGCGACTTAGACAAATGTCGCTGCTCTAACGGATTTTTTTCCTTTTTCCTTTTTCAAAAGAAGTACATCTGTTACAATGAATCTATTATTCTTTTAAATTCTGAATTATAGTGGCCATACTTTTCTTCAGCTATCTTCCACCTCTGTGTAGATATATCATCTAAAATCTGGATGTACCAAATATCTTCGCGAAAGTAGTTTTGTAACCAGTCAATTGTGAGTAGTCTTGACCATACGTTTGTTGACCTATACTTTACCCCTCCGTAGTTACATCACCTAAAGTCTGGATGTAACAAATATTTTCGCAAAAGTAGTTTTACAACCAAAGTTGGCTTTTTTGTAGTGACCATACGTTTGTTGACCTATGCTTTACCCCTCCGTAGTTATATCACCTATAATCTGCATGGATGTACCAAACATCTTCGCAAAAGTATTTTTCAACCAAAGTTGGCTTTCTAGTTGCGAGTAGTGTTGACCATACATTTGCTGACCTATGTTTTACCTCTGTGTAGTTACATCATCTAAAATCTGGATGTAACAAATATCTTCGCGAAAGTAGTTTTACAACCAAAGTTGGCTTTCTTGTAGTGACCATACGTTTGTTGACCTATGCTTTACCCCTCCGTAGTTATATCACCTATAATCTGCATGGATGTACCAAACATCTTCGCAAAAGTATTTTTCAACCAAAGTTGGCTTTCTAGTTGCGAGTAGTGTTGACCATACATTTGCTGACCTATGTTTTACCTCTGTGTAGTTGCATCACCTAAAATCTGGATGTAACAAATATCTTCGCAAAAGTATTTTTCAACCAAAGTTGGGTTTCTTGTAGTGACCATACGTTTGTTGACCCATGCTTTCCCCTCCGTAGTTACATCACCTAAAATCTGCATGGATGTACCAAATATCTTCGCGAAAGTAGTTTTGTAACCAATCTTTTGTGAGTAGTGTTGACCCTACGTTTGTTGTCCTATGTTTTACCTCTGTGTTGTTACATCATCTAAAATCTGCATGGATGTACCAAATATCTTCGCGAAAGTAGTTTTATAACCATTCTCTTATGAGAAGTCTTGACCCTGCGTTTGTTGACCTATGTTTCACCTCTGTGTTGTTACATCACCTATAGAATGTGGATGTACCCATGCGCACGTGTAGTGTACAGTGGTGTACAGTGGTGACCCGAACCTCATGCCTCCCAGTCAAACACAGTCAACTGTAGCAGAACGACCCTCCGAACTATGTCGTGTAAGCATGTTAGAGAGAGACGGACACGCATAAGATGTTGACGAAAAAGGCACTCAGACTGTAATCTTACACCAGTGTCCTTGACGCTTTGGGTTCGACCTTTTCGCCGTCTTCTGTTGATTAGGGGGAAGGCGATGAATGAATGTGTACTCGTTGGCTCTACTCGTGTGTACAGAGTTTCTAGTCGCTAGTGGAATTCCTCGCCACAGTAAAGAAAAGAAAACTAAAGTGCTTGGTACCACGTCACCGTCATCGAAACTAGCCAATCAACAACTTCATCAACTCAAAGTTAAACTTTATAAAAAGGAATTAGATAAGTTCATCGAAGTAAGCGCTGGAATATTGATATTACCGGTATACCATGGTCCATCATGGTCCATCAGGAGACTACCCCACCTGTCACCAATTTTTAGAAGTCATTCACTTTTGACCTCTAAGTGACGTGTGTCATCCCAGAGTCTACCTTACTTCACCACTGTCTTGTCATGCATATCAGATGACCACTAGCGAATGTAGGTGGAAATACAAGCTCGGACATATAAATAAGGACCAGAAGGGATAGGGGCATGCCGATACGCATTTCTTAGGCCACCAGTTCACGTATTTATTTTTCCCTAAGGCTCCTCTAATAAGGATTTTGTAAAGTTTGCTCTGTTTTATACACCAAGCCGTGTATAAGAATGTTTAAAGACAAATGACAACAGCCATTCAGTGACATCTAGAAGTAATTCAGCGTTAAATGAATTTATTTAGATCAATAACAGCTCACTAAGAATTATTCTAATTCATAAACAATCATCCTAGAATATATAGATAGCTATGCGATCCTTACTTAAAACTATCATAATTAATTGATGTTTCAAATATATAAAATAAAGATTACTAATGTAATATAGCGATACAAGTGAAGCAGTAAATGATCTTCATTAACCAATAGTAGACAACGAGCTTTATGCAGGGAACATTAACAATATTGATATATATCTATATCAGTAATAGATAAATACATCAGCGAACTATGTATTTAGAGCCATGAATGATTTGTGATTTACTAGAATATCCCTAAAAACTTAAAGCTACTAAGTTCTATAAATAAATAAAAACTTAATAATAAGAAGTTTATTTTCAAGTTCTTGCCCGAGGGCTAATTGCAACATGAAACATACAGAAAGTATAATAAACATGTATAAAATGAAATACTTTGGTATAGATAACAATGGTGACAAGTGTAAACGAGTGACTAATCTATCAATGATATGGACTGCTGAGAGCTACAATCTACGTATTTAGGGTTTGACTTCTTTTCTGGAAGCAGTGGAAGACGAAGTGTCCCACTTTTTCTATGATGCGTGGGTTATGTGACGTTAACAGCGTTATAGTTTTGTTTTCGTCGGTAAGCGTTTGGAAATTTTTGTGGAATTTGCATGCCTCTTCAAATAACTCATTTCTTTCCTGATCGTTAGAGAGGCAGTTAGAAATAAAATGTATATTAATATTCGGGACTGAACAGTAGCCTGCTTTTTAAGACTGATAAATAGATAGATAAAGGGATTAAAATGTTATCATATTCAACAACAAAAATTGTTAGCGCTTAACGTTAATGTTACACACAGATTACTGCATCTTACTAGTACTATAGTATCAAAGGTACGTATTGTTTTATTGTTTTTCAAGTCAAACTCTTCAGTGCCACTTCGTACCTTTAACAATTCTATAACTTAAAATTTGAATCTAAATTCAGATCAACTTCAAGGCAATACTCTTTAGGGAATGATGATAAATATAGATCAATTTAATAACTAGGTTATTACATACATGTATTTTTATCCGTTGCAATTATTCTTATCTACTAACTCCTTCAGACAAAACGCATTTTGTCGCTGTTTTCTTCATTTTCTTCACTTGCGGTTTGCTGCCCCTCGGCAACCTCATCATCAGCAGACTCATCTATTTCGTCTGGGTTCACTTCATCATGTTGGATTTCATCCGGAATGGTGGAGTGATCCGGGTGGACTTCGGCCTCCACAACTTCCGTCGGTTTGACAGCAAGTTGCGGACTTCCTGCATCGGCTTTGCTGGACCCTGCATCCGATACTGCTACTGGAGCCTGGATCTCTTGGTTGTCGTCATCTTGAGGATCTCCATCAACTGCCCGCGTGACTTGGTCATCCACAAGCTGCAGCATTTCCTCTACAGCATTTGCTTCGTCGTTAGTTTCATTAGCTGGTTGCTCTTCATGATCATCACTTGTTGAAGTTTCTTGAACCGTTTGGGAGCTTTCGGGTTCCACGTGCTCTTCAAGGCTGGAGGCATTTCTTGACATGTTTTCAGTCTCGTCGTCTTTTACAGCATTCGTCTCGTCGTTGGTTCCATTACCATTGGCCAATTGCTCTTCATGACCTGTTTGGATCTCTTGAGGGTGGCTATCTTTGTGGGATGTTTCAGTTTCAGGTTCTGCATTTTCCTCGATGCTGGCTGCATTTGTTGACAGGATGTTTGGGTTGCCGTCTTGAACAATAGGAGTTGTGTTTTCGTTTGGAGGTGGTTGTCCATCAGTCTTCAAAGCATCAGATTTGGAGGTTTCGCGTTCTGCACGCTCATCCTTGTAGGAGGTATTTGCTGACATGTTGGTTTGACTGCCGTCTAGAACTATTGGAGTTGCGTTTTCGTTTTGAGGTAGTTGTTCGTCAGTCACCAGAGCATCAGAACAGGACGTTTCACGTTCTGCACTATCTTGCATGCTGGCGGTATTTGTTGACGGGTTGTTTGGATTGTCGTCTTGAACCACAGTGACTGGAGTTTCTCTTTGTGGTGGTTGATGCTCCTTGATGTCGGATGTATTTGCAGAAAGGTTGTTTGGATTGCCGTCTTTGACTACTTGGGTTGCATTTTCGTTTTGAGGTACCGGTGGCTGTTCATCGGTCTTCAGGGCGTCCGTATATGCTGGTGGGTCGACATTCGGTTGGGGGGTGTTCGGATTTGCGCCACAGGCTACTGGGGTTACAACAGTTACTTCAGATTGCTGAGACACTTTGGTGGGTTGTTCCGAGTCTCTCGCAACGTTGTTGTCTGAAGCTTTATGCGAGGTGCTTTGGATCACACCAACCATCCTCAGCGATGACATGGATGCCGCGAGTGACCCCATGGATGTTGCGATGTCTCTGGTCGTGAGTCCACCGACTTTGCTCTTCGGATCGCTCCTCTCGCGTCGCCGAAACATCCAGGCAGCGAATAGCGTCATGACGATCTGCACGGCCTGGATGCCCTGCAATAGCCCGAAGAAGCTGGTTCGTAACTTGCCGAGGTCGTAGAGAAGACAGGCGCCCGAGGAGCCACAAATGGAAGACCATAGTGTGCACGTGCTGTCAATCATTGCACCGAAGTAGATCCCTCCAGGGATAAAACCTTTTAAGCACATAGAAAATATAATTAGATATATATATGTAACAAATAAACAACAACAAAAATTATTCAGTATAAGCGACAGACAACACCTCAACGCAATATGGTTTTCTTGGGTCTCGACCTTTATTCTTATTCTCTACAAAGTTTTAACAACCTGTTGTCTTAAATAATCACTACAAAAGGACAACGTTCCTTTTGTTATAGGAGAAATTTGCTTTGCAGTGATGAAGACGACAGGTAAGTTGTCGAAACGTCTGTAGACAAGAAAAATTATGGTTTTTGCATCCATGAAAACTATGTAGAATTGATAAAATTGAAAAAAATTATTGACTGACATTTGCTAATAGGAAGTTTGTAAAACACATTCTGTTTTACTAAATATCTCATGTATGCTCAAAGCGCGTATGTTGCACAAACGTTTTATATGAACTTACCCAAGAGTCTCATCATTAACACAGCCACTCCCATCCCGAATGATTTGGTCTCAGGTGTAAGGGACCTATTGGGAGAAACGGCAAAAAGAATGTTGTATTAATGCTAAATATAATTATATAGCCTTTTATACAAAACATATGATGGCAGTCCCTAATAACGGTCACAAATATACCAAAATCATGTACATTTGCACAAATGAAAACAAGCCTAAGTGTATCTTTTACTCGTAGCCTTTACTGAAATTCAAACAATTAAAATCATTACACAATCAATTGGAAAATATCCGCATATTGACTTCCCATGCACGCCCATTACAGAAATACCTCTGGCGTTCTTGCAAACTGACCACATACTATACTATTAGGCTCGCGTCCTGAACGCGTCGCCAAAAACGTACCTTAAAGTCGCTAGTAGCAAGGGCACCAATGCAGAGCTGGCCAGAAGAACGAAAGCGGCGAAAGCGGGAACGAAGCCAGTCATCAGCGTTTTGCAGTTCTGTGGGCACGGGACTCCGATGGCGAAGCTAGGCATCGGTATTTGTGGCATTCCTTTAGGAGGGGCACCTGGGAGTCTTCCGGGACCCTTGCCACCTGGCGTTGGGTTGCCACTTTGCGTTGGATTGCCATCTTGCGTTGGATTGCCACTTTGCGTTGGGTTGCCACCTTGCGTTGGGTTGCCACCTTGCGTTGGGTTGCCACCTTGCTTTGGGTTGCCACCTTGCTTTGGGTTGCCACCTTGCGTTGGGTTGCCACCTTGCGTTGGGTTGCCACCTTGCGTTGGGTTTCCACCTTGCGTTGGGTTGTCACCTTGTGTTGGGTTGCCACCTTGTGTTGGGTTGCCACCTTGTGTTGGGTTCCCACCTTGTGTTGGGTTGCCACCTTGCGTCGGGTTGCCACCTTGCGTCGGGTTGTCACTTTGCGTTGGGTTGCCACTTTGCGTTGGGTTGCCACCTTCTGTTGGGTTGCCACCTTGCTTTGGGTTGCCACCTTGCGTTGGGTTGCCACCTTGCGTTGGGTTGCCACCTTGCGTTGGGTTGCCACCTTGCGTTGGGTTGCCACCTTGCTTTGGGTTGCCACCTTGCGTTGGATTGCCACCTGGTCTTGGGTTGCCACCTGGTATCTTTGCCCCATCCGATTTTCCGGGTCTTCCAGCCTTTTCAGCAATTTTCATCAGAACTTCCAACGGCAGTTTTGCAAGGCAGCTGCAACTCGAGAAGTTCTGTAGACAATGATGGGCAAAATACGTCTTTGAGAACATTTGTCTACAAATAAAAGAATAAAATGCACCAAGCAATCGTGTTGCTATAAACGTTTAAGAAATTTACGGATGTTTCAAGGACTGTACTAAAAGAGCAAAAACTTATTAGAGTGCGGCATAAAGCGCTGTGTGTAAAGAAATTGTAATACAATTGTAGCAAACAAATGTAAGCCCTACATGTTTTAACAATTTTTGTCCTAACATTCAATTCATGCCTCTGTGGCCGATCGGTAATGCAACCCCACTGCATGGCCATCTGGATCCAATGCCATGGATCCATTGGCCTGAGTTCGATCCCAGGGTCGGCTGAACTCGGACATATTGTAAGGGACCGCATTCGTCTGTTTGAGGGAACGTAAAATGGGGTCCCGTGTTGGAGGAGGTGCCTCGAGCTCATTACTCATAAAAATACCTATTGGCTACAACTATACACTATTTAAAGTCTAATACTTATCTAAGAAGAAGCTGCTCACCGATAGACGGATCCCCATCGGGTGCACGAAGGTCTGTTTGTCGGTGCACCCTGCGTGGCAGCCCGAGAAGTAGGTAACGCCGTCGATCCCGCACACCGGGCTGTACTTCTCCAGGCCGCAGCTACAGTCTGAGTTGCAGGGGGACAGCAGGGCGATGTCTCCGGCCGTGATGTTGGGGACGTTCGGCATGTAGGGGCTGTGTTAATAATGACAAATGGGTATGACGTCGACTTTCATCACAGCTGAAGAAAGACGGTGGATGTCTTCGGAAAGCTTCAGAATCTGTGTCTGATACTATGCTTCTTGCCACAAGCGTCTAGTCGTGCGTGACAGAGGGCATTCGTGACGTAGAGGTTTGTAACATCATCCAATTTATTCAATGCGTCATTTTATCTTAGAAAAGCGCTCTAAATGTGCAAAATGTGTAACCCATAAAAAAACATCACCCCTTCTAAAAAGAACAATGCATAGTCGTAACTTTTTCTCGCCTCGACATGTGAACATTACCCATGGTGGGTAATAATGGATACCGTACGATAATGGGCAGCAGTGCGTTAGAAGGTTTGAATTCTTACTTTCCCAGAACTATAGTACAGTGGAATTTATTATCACCTAGCACAGCAGGATCATATTCTCTGGATACTTTTAAAGAACCCTTGCAGATAGATGTGCAAAGATTAGACGTGACGGGTCGTTCGGTGTACGCGCCGCGTACCTGCAACGCTGGTGTGTTACGCCGAAGGGCGGTTATACCTGCTATATAGATGTAGATAGATATAAACAGAATAGTTACCTGTAACCGTATGGTATGGTGACCCCTGCCATAGGAGGCTGTGGACATTTGATGTAGTGTAAGGCGATACTGGGGATCAGGGACAGGGTGGCGTACATCGCTGCCAAGTACAGACTCTGGCGAGCCGTGAGCTTAAACTTCCTGATGACGAGTCCCGAGCCTAGAATGCCGACGATGGTAGATGGGAGGAGGATGACAGCTGCAGAGTAAAAAAAAATGACTCTACATCATTTCTAAACAAGTATCATCTTTTTCAACAATTTCGTCTGATCAAAACCTAACTGGATAACAAGATTTTCATTCACAACTAATATATATATGTACAACCATAGTCCACGTACGTCTCGGTGAAAATACATTTGGGAACGCATTGTTAGTAGCGACACCTAGCTGCAGTTCAAAGTAGAATCAATCAGACCTTAAGAAAGGTGACAGGTGGTCACCGAAACGTCGAATGTGATTGTACATATATTGTATATGTATCGGTTGTGAATTTTGTTATTCATCCCAAGTATGTATCTTTCCTTGCTGTACTTATACTTATACACAGATAATGTGTTTTAAGCAAGATCCAGGAAATTAAAGTACTTCGATTCACACAGACCATGTCTAAAATGAATCGTTCCTTCTTTATCAGTAGAGAAGGTAGAAATACATTTACTCACCGATCAGGAAGTTGGCTTGGACTTTGGGGATTCCAAACTGAGTCTCTATGTACTTCGGCGTAAATGATGATCCGCCCCAGGAGTTGATATACGCAACCAGAGCGGTGGCGGAGCACAGGAACGTGGAGTTGGTGAGAATCACTTTCAAGCTAGACATCATTTCTGGATAAGAAAAAAACATAAGAACTAAATTCAATATGTAATGCATATAGAAAACCTATCAATACGAAAACATAGACAGACAGGCCAAAAACTGCACCTCCCCGTGCCTTTTTCACAGACCCCATACCCTGGAACGTCTTTTATGTAATATGATAAGGACTAGTTCTGCCACCTCTGAACTTTACTTCCTCTTACTTCTGCCATTCTTACATTTGACATTTGCTATCGTTCCACTTGCTTCCTGTCACTCTATTGACGGACAGCATATTCAAATAACAAGGACAGAAGAAGGGTTATGATACCTTTCAGTTGCACCAAGAGACCACGAGTGGAGTCTATCACTGGCGGGCCTCCTTCCAGCTCCGTGATTGACAGCATTTGCGTCGTCTCTTCTGTGTCGTCATCGTCGTCACTCTTAACGTTTGATCGTGGTTTCTTCATGGCTATGGGGTTTGAAAGGCAACAAGTGCAATGTACAGAGTTTGATAATGTCAATAGATAAAGAAATGCAGATGGAAGAAAACATCAATTTCCATTTTAGATATCTCCTTTTTATGGAAGGTTTCATGTGTAGAAAAAAAAACTCCTGGCACTTTTTACCATTTGCTGACGTCATGTATCCGCCAGATCACATGTTAACAAGATCACGTGTCTGTAACTCTCGCGAGTTTACCTTCTGAAGTGATTGGTCATCAGTATTGATCCTGAACAAGGCTATCATTTTGTTATAAACTACTCCTTGTACGATAGATAAACTGAACTACATTCTGGGAGGCGATAATCCTCACTGTGTACAAGTAGGTAAATATATTCAAGAATGTCTATATCGTAGAAGCAATACTGTAAATGACATGCTAGTCCCTATATGCTGATTTATTCATACCTATAGATATCCATATATGTGTGTTTAGTTGTACTGTAAGTAGTTGTTATACATATAGACCTTACGAAAGCCGCTGTGCTTTTCGTCGTGTCAATAAAGATTTGTATATAATTACTACCATCAGAGATGAGCTACCATGTAAAATCAGAGATGCCTGTAGAGCACCAGACGACATACCGGGAGGGAAGAAGAAAACGATACAGGCCGTGACGAACATGGCGGCCCCGGTGAGGAAGAACCCGGTCCACCAAGCGCCCACCCACAGGGGGTTGTTAGGCGTCAACCCTAGATACGAGGGGTCGATGCCCTTGTCCACGTCAACGTACATCTTGAGAAGGTAGGAACTCATCAGCATCCCCACCGCTCCTCCGGCGACAAGGATGCTGTAGGCTATCCCTGAAAATGTCAAAGACATAAAACATTACCAATTGACTCATTGAAACGGCAGAAACATTAACAAGTTGATGGTGGCCACCCAACACGAAGAAGTAGAAGTGAGGTATTGTTTTCGGCCTGCGCATTTGTTTGTTTGCCCGTGTCTGTCCTTATCTATCTTAATTTGTAGAGTGACAGAATGCGATGCGGAAAGATGGTGTCCCCAGAGACTGGCAGGTTTGGAAAGTTGGTTTGGCCCGGATCATAAGTTGTTCCCACAAGCTGATAGGAAAATTCATACACAGAATGAGCTAGGATCTCATAATGAATAAAACAATAGATTCCCCCAAGAAAACCTACACGGAAAGACGAGATCTTGTCGCCATGTGCAGACCAGTTTTGCTCACATCTCAGGGACCTTCAACTTTGACATATTACCTACAATGCATCCCACAGCTCATGCGCAGCTGGAACCATGAAGCGCCTTACACGAGCAGGCGAACTCACCAAAGTACACAGCCGTGCTCTCCTTCCTCACGTGATCATCGATGTACGTCGTTCCCAGGGGAAACAAAGGCGTGACTCCCATTCCGAAAACGATCTGCAGTGATACGATAACCCGCTAGGTTTGGTCATATTGGTTATTGTGTGTTCATCATACGGTTTACCCATAAACAGTATGACAAACATAATGGATCTCCACATCATCCTGTTCAAATTGTGTTCTCCCCGTCTTGATCATTATTCTTCAATGACTTTGTGGGTTTCAGAGATCGTTCGCAACAAATCTGTGCTGATGCAGTACAAAGGAAGTATTTTGGCACAACCATAACTTTTACCATAGCTATCACAAGTTTTTGTTGTTGCTGGAGCAACGCACGGGAATAGTAAATTATCAGTCCCCTTCTTCTTATCTATACTTTTTCTGATTAAATATCCTAAATCATTAGTTTCCTACTGCTGAAGGCTTTAAAGTAGAATTTGTTTAAAAATCAACAATACTCCTTGACCAATAGGTAACTGTTATTGTAGTGCCCAGCACGCACCTGACCAATCAGGAGAAGCACAAACCAGCCGCCCTGTGCAGACACTGCTGCCACCTGCTCAGCTGTGCAGTCCGATCTCGTCTTGTTTACAAGACAGACGTCCTACAAAATAAGAACGATAAACATAAACAAGGTATTGTACATTTGTTGCAATCCTTTTGATGCGATAAAATGTTTGCAAACGCGCACAAATACACACACTGTCGCACGTACGCACACATAAACACAGGCGCACATGTCACACACATGCGCACACACACACACAGCAGTATAGGCACATACATACATACTCATACAAACGCACATACACATAGGCACACACACACGCACACACAGGTACACACATACAAACACACACACACAGAGCATCTTACCCACCACTTGCATCACTCAAGCATTATATTAACGTAACATATCAGATTTTATTATGTGAACTGTGTTATTTTAACGTATAAGCACTCAACAAAATTTAAAATAAACACTTAATTTAAAAACTTACAGACCGTTCGTGAGAGGTAATAATAAAACATGTAGCAGTCACATGAAAAATCAATGAAAAAAACTGAGTCAAGAAAGAGACTTAATCAAAACTCCAGGTAGTGCATAACTACAATGAATGGTTAAAAGTTCAGAGACTGCCGTATCAAGTGCCCGGATGTAAAACATGATTCTCTGTTCGCACCTTGGGCGTCTGCATGCTCTGATTGGCTACGCTCTGAGGGTCGATGTCGTACGCAGGCGCAATGAAGTGAGGCATGCCGGACAGGGCACACCCAACCGCCATGACTAGCAGACCTACTCCTGAATGTTACAAACAAATCAAAGTATTATTACTAGATAAAAGACCACAAAAATTACTAGTAATTTGAATCAATCACAGCACGAAGCCTATCTTGTTTTGTATGATCTAAATCTTCTACATACAACGACGCGGATATAAAGGATGCCAGCTGCTTAAATATGTACGAGGCAAATGTACCGCTAGTTCACTTTTATCCGCCGGGTAACCTATATCCGTTGGATTAAAAAACAGAGTATTTAGGGAAGTCGAATTGTGGTTTCAAATCGCAACACTTTCAATACAATGCAGTTTGAAACCACCGTCCGTCGACTTGATATCCCTAAATACCCTGTTTGAAAATACCCTGTTTTTAAAAACAACGGATATACGTTACTCCGCGGATAAAGGCGAACTAGCGTTACACGTGAAAAAGTAAAGTGACATGGATATACGCGAACACCACTGAATGAAACAGAAAGAAATATGAAAAATCCCACAGATGAAAAGAAAATACCTAAGGACATCTTTTAAGGAAAGTTCTATGAAAGGTGTTACCCTCACATTTAAGATCTTGTCGAAGAAAGAACGGCTATAGACTTTTAAAAAAGGAGATACAGTCGTACCTATGTATTTGGGCCTGCTTGCTCCAGGTTTGCCTCCATAGTAAGTGACGAACAGCACAGCCAGGAGACTCCCCGCGTCGGTTCCTGCCGCCAAGATGCCCAAATCGCTGCTTTTCAGTTCAAACCTAAAGACGAAACATAAGATGATACAGTGGATTCCAATTATTCGTATTACGCTTTTTTGGATAATTCGGGTAATTGCATAGAATTGCGAAATCCCAAACCAATTGCCATTCATTCTATTGTATAAGGCTTCGCAGAATTGGATAACACCCGGTCTCAAACTTCGGTTTTTTGGATACATTTACGTCAAATTATAGCAAATAAAATGGGAAAATATACGCTAAAACTTACAAAATGAGGCCAAAATCAACCAACAACTGTATGTATGAAGGCATTAAAGCATGAAAAGGACCGTAAGATAGGTAGATTCCACAGAAAATCTTGCCGATACCGCTGTGGTAGCATGCGAACATTGGTTAGGCGCCATTTTGATAGGTTGCCGCAAGGCATGATGGGCGGACGTCATGGGAATGTATTAGAATCTAAGATTATCATAAAGTCGTCAGAGGTACCTTATTCATGAGTTTCACCAGTGATATATCCGAATCCTCTGTATTTTTTTCTCCAGCACAGCTTGAAGAAATCATCTCCAATGTTCCACCTAAATTATTCTTTTGCTTAGGTTGGACACTTGCTCTACATGTTTTTTCCCGTTGCAATGTACGAGTCAAGCCCACTTCACAGCCCTGTTGTTATAAAATGTTCAATATAGTGTCTCTCTCTCTCTATGTAAACACAGCTATCAACCAATCCGAAAAGCAAACACCGCTCGGCTTACTTCCGATGGTTTTATAAAACAAACAGATTTGATGTACTTCGCTGGTGAAATAGAAAAGAACATCTTCTATTACAATAGAAACCGTTTAATTGCACTCCCTATTTGCCAGCACATTTTTGTTCAATTGTCCGGATGACGCAACAAAGCGAAGTCATTCAGCTGGACCGCATCGCTACAAGGCTTTGGGCTTCCGTGCAATTAACAGAAGTGTGCAGTTATCAGTTGTGCAATTACCTTTTCTCGATGGTGGCCAGTACCCCGTTGAGGTAACCTCCCCCTCCGGCCGTGTTCAGCAGCAGCCCGATGCACCACACCACGGCAAACACCTTCGGGTTAGCCAGGAACGATGCCCACCTACGGAAAAGCAATCAATATTATATTCCGTCAGATACATTGATGACATCAAAACCTTGTACCACCAACCGTTAACAAAACATACTCCCAAAGTCTAAAACAAAATATAGTATCATTTTCTCGTTTGAAGAGATTAATGATTAAATTTCCATGATGATTTTCAATATATATTGCTTTTCGATCAAGAAACATGAGTTTTGAAATATTCATTGTCGATAGACTTTAAAGAATAGTACATTCTGAAAGTTAAGGTGTATATATAGGCCATGATAGATGAATAAGTACTATTCAGCCTTCGATGTAAATCAAACGAAATAGACTAAGTGAACTGCGTAATTTGAAACCACCCATGTAGGACTTGAAAAAATGAAATATAGGCAAATTAAATAAAGAAAATTTAAACTTTATATAAAACTTATTCTCCTGAAGAATACCACATTTTCTTACCTTGGTTTGCAACACAAAATCCCACACCTCACGTCCTCCTCCTCCACAATCTCTACTACTTCCACAGCTGGAACAGGGCTGCTCAGGGCTTCTGCGGCTGCGCTGTGGGCCGCGTGACTCGTGACGTCATCAGTAGGACCCGGATGATAATGGTGGACGATGCGGGGAACGTTCCGATCGCCACCTCTGACCCATAGCTTTTCACTTTCCATGGCGTGTTTGCGCATCTCTTCAAGACACCTCTCGTCCAAACTCCCTGTAGAGCAAACAAGCAATTCTTGAGCTATTCTTTGTCAATTCTGGAACAAAATTGAGCTGTGTAGTTCCAAAATGTCTAGGGGGAAAAATCTACGCGCATTACTTTTCCTTACAAAAGCTATCTGCCACTCAAAAACCGTGACCATAACATGTCAAGAACATATTTTTGTATAATTAAAACATTTCAAGGCTTTATAATGACCTACCCAGATACCAAATAGCGAAACATTCTATCCAAGTGGTCTACAATACCTCCGTTTCGAATTCAAAGACCTCTTATTCACTTCTTCTTTATACTGTAAATGACATGCTAGATCCAATATGTTGACTTATCCATACCTGTAGATATCCATATATGTCTGTTTAGTTGTACTGTAAGTAGTTGTTATACATGTCGACCTTACAAAAGTCGTTGTACTTTTGTCGCGTTAATAAAGATTTCTATATTGAATGTACCTATACAGAATTACAACCAGAGTTAAATCAAGCACCTGGGTATGTGCTACCGTTAACACAACTTCGGAGTGCACTTATGAAAAACCGTCAGAATTGTTATGTTACGGAACTAGTAAAAGAGAGCTCTGTCTAATGTATAACTGCAAAACCATACAGAATGACCACAAAATGAGGCACTTGTTTCAATAAAACTGTCTAGTTTTGCCTTAGAATTGATTAAAATCGCATTTTGTGATAAGCACGTACTACACTTTCTCAGCTTTGTTGCTATAACCATTCCCTAGTCTGCACAGGATCGGAGAAAATTAACCTTTCCACTTTGAACTCATTGGAATAAACACATCAGAATAAAGCCATCATATCATCATCACCACCATACAAATGTACCTAAAAAAACAGCCATACGAATGCTCATTTTTTTATCCCTTTCGCAGGCCTGAGCCTCAACAATTTTTACGTTCCGAAAAGAAATGAAACATACCACAACGGAACTGCACTTGTATTTTGAAACTCATCCAGTACAATTTTACCAACAAAACCTAAAAAAAATTCAGAAGAGGTTAGTGATTCAATGGGAGGTTTTTTCTTGTATGTCTTATTTTTTATATTACCCTAGCTTACCCCGCTGGCATAAAAAGACAGCATATAAGAAAAAAGGTCACGATTTTCCCAATCAACCTCTGCTTGGAGAGTTATAAGTGGTCACCATTGTAGACAAGCCGTGGGAATATAAAAAGTTGAAAGCCCGTTCTTCTGCCTCTTTTACAAACACTTAAATAAAATCATACCCATTGCCTCCCCAATTGCTATTGATAACGTGTAAATACGATATACTTTTTTTCTAAGATCATACAAAAATGGCTATGGAATATCATGTCTAACTCGTGTGGCGATGGCGATGATGTTACGAATAAGAGTAAGTCAAAAATAGCAAGACAGCTACATTTGTACCATGCACGATTACACTGCATCTACAATACATCTCTATCAAAGTATAATACTAATATTCTGTATTATAGTTAGATTGGTAGGATTCAGACGGTAAGCTGTAGGAATGAACTTTGGATTGATTGGCGAGAATGTTTAACGAACTGACAGATGTGTAACCCTTTATCATTTGAGAAAACGTGAAACTTATTACTTAAAACATGAAAACTTGAGTTTCTCAGCCCATAGGATAAAAAAAGTTTGCTAACCTGCCTGAAAAAAATGACAACACCCTGCGTTCGTCCGGCGTGGCGTCACGAACTTCATAAAGGTCGTACAAAATGGCGGAACGCCGGAAGCGTGGGAGTGGGAATCGGTTCTTACATACGATCCTCGTGACACAATCAAACCTCGATAAAATAAACAGGTATAACAAATCACTCGGCCCTCAACTATCACAATGCTCTTTTTGTTTGTGTGCTTAACGCTGTGACAATTGAAAAAACAATTGCCTGTGTTTATATTTATCGTTGTTTCCAATTAAAAACAAAGTGAAATGTTCAAGAATCATATAGATTCATCAACTTCGATGTACATGTACTTCTTCTGGACAAAAAAGTTGTTCACTGTTTACGTATATTTTTCTACGTGTATGCGACGAATAAACAAACAACTATGTTAAAATAACCTACTGTGCCCAGAGAGTACTTCCTTGCTGTACGTAAACATACACATTTTTAGATAAATCACACAATGAAGGGTAGTTTCCTCAAAGCTCTAGAAAATGATTGTACTAGAAGTTTATTGACAGAAATGTGATTTATCGTGGTTTAAACTTCTATTTGGCAATGTAAACATTCTAGTTTTGATACGGACGAGCAATTGATAAACACATTCTGATTCGCGAAGATAATTTGATGTTTTGTCTCGTTGTACGAGTGCACAACATTACCCGGCGTGGTGTCTGCACCAAAGTTATTTCAATCTTATTTTCTAGTGATATAAATGAAAAGAACTGAAAGAATGTTTTGGGAAATTCAATGCTCGATAACATCAGAATTTCGTATGCTTGGTACAAACGTCATTACTTATGGAACGACATGTATTGTGATCAGATAATTATGTAATCAGGAAATGTTGTATTTGTAATTAGTATAATCAGTGTTACAAGTAAATGAACGTCCTTCGGGCTCCAATGTTGCATTTAAAGGCATTTAGGTCGTTACGATGTATGTGTTTTTAACGGAATTTCATGACGATTCATTGATTGAACTTTCTTTTAATTATAGAAATTAAAAATAACGCTCAGATTCTTCTTGTGAATATTTATTTGCAATTCTCGAGCCGTTCTAAGGCTACTTTGCTCTTACAAGTAACTCCCGAGTAGAATGCATTTGGTATGATATACATATGGCATTATAGAATATAATTGACCGAATAGAATAAATAGATATATAATATGATAAATATATAGCTTAATTCGACGGCATGGCAGTTTCACAGCATGATATCCATCAGATAGACCCGTTTATCTGTTATTGAAATGATACGATGTAGTTTTTAGTATTCACAAAGTGAAACTTCGAAGTTACAAAATAAGTTAGATGCAGGGAAATTCACAGACACCATGTTAGTTCTTACTACAACTTTGAGCAAATTTGAATTCGTAGACATGATAACAGTTGCGTAAGAGTGTATAACGTATGATTACGCAACTGTTATTATGTCTACGAATTCAAATTTGCTCAAAGTTGTAGTAAGACCGTGACCATTAGTAATAATACAATATAATGATACGATTATACCACCTATAGAAATGTCGATGCCAGATAAATACGGTAAACAGTTAATATTCAGTTCAATTCGTACTAATATATTTTGGTCTCAAATTGATTAAATGTCTGGTTCATACCCATATTCTCGATTTACCAACTGTCATATATACTGGCTAATATATTCAGCTATGCTTAGCGTTTCCTTAATCCTAACAAAATCATTATATTCCGCGATATGTTGCTAAGATGTGCCTAACACATCCTTTACAATTTACCGACATTACACTATTACCCTGATAGTATTCTATAAGAACATTTATGCTAAAACTATGTAGTAACAACTATATCTATAAGATAATCTTGTCTAATAATCAAAAACTCAATGATATATAGTTAAAAGATTATACATTGTGAAAGTTTCCCTGCTACATTTACATATCATTACTCTCCGATTTCATATAAGTTGATTGTAGTATAATCGTATGGATATAATCTCAAAGTTTAAACAAAAAAGAAATCTATACTTGTAGACATTTGATTTTAAAGATTATGTTCAACATTTTCCTTGATTAATCTTAATCTTATATAATGAAATGAAATGTAATATCCACTAACTTCTGATGTAAAAACTAGAATGAAATAGATACTAGACTTTATCCTTAGCATCTAATGGTTAAATGTAAATAACAGCTCCAACATTCTGAATTACTTAGCTATGCTTAGTACTCGATCACATACGTCGTACGATTGTCGTGCGATCGCAAACTGACAGCATTCCTGGGATAACCTAACATGTCTCATACAAAATTCATCTGTTTTCTTTTTTACGATAAAACGCTTTCTTACAGCCTTGCCGGTGGCCTGTTGGTTTGAACCTTTATTTTTGTCATGAGAAGCTCAAATCGGCCTACAATGGCGTTTTTCACTGAGATCATGTGTGTTTAGTTATACTGTAAGAAGCCGTTATATTATACATGTAGACATTACGAAAGTCGCTGTACTTTTGTCGTGTCAATAAAGATGTATTGATCATGGGGAAGGTATCTGTCAGATAAAATATAACAGAGATACAGATCATATCGAGCCCTGACACAGTCTGCTTGAAAATTGTACATAAAAAAACGCAAGACCACCTATACGACAAATGTAAACCGAGTACTATCTATCACCCCCCCCCTCCTACTCAACATCCCCAGCCTGCTTGAAAATTGTACATCAAAAGTCGCACGACAGCTTACGACGTATGTAAACCGACCACTTAAGCAAGAGGCTTGGCTTCCTCCCCTCCTCTCTTCTTCCAGATGTTCATCCGCAGATCCTCCGTATCCTTCATCGTCCCGTTCTCGTCGCGACCGGCCATGTCCAGACTCTTGATGGTGATATAAGAAACCAATTATTTATGAGTGTTTCCAAAATACACGCTTACTTTCTAACTATCCCGGACAATGAGAAATCAATCTTATTATTAAAATCAAAGAACCCACATATCATAGAAGAAGTGGGTAAATTCGTCTTCCACTGCCAAAAAAGAAGAAGCCAAACCCAACAAAACTAAAATAATGCACACTTAAGTAGCACAACATAATCATCGAATGTAGTTCTAAGCACCTTTGTACTTTCCTAATCATACGTGTTGTTTGTACCTGCAATTAGCCCTCGGGCATGAACTTGCAATAAACATTATCTATTCATACCTTGATGGACCCCGCCAGATTCCCAAGCGATGACGCAATGTCATTGGTCGTCACCACTTCTTTTTTCCCTTCCGGCTCCAGTTCCTCCCTCCTCTTGAATCGCTGAGCGGCGACGAACTCGCAGAGGATGCTCAACACCCTGAAGGCGACCATGAGCCCGAGGAAGTAGTAGCGGTTGAGATCCAGGTCGTACAGGAGGCAGGCGCCCCTCTCTCCACACGTGGTGTTCCACAGACGACAGGTAGAGTCGATCAGGACACCGAAGTAGATAGGCGAGGGGATGAATCCTGTAACGCAGAAGGTTCAGAATAAAGAGACTCTTTTTACACAACCAATTGAAAGCTTTATTCTCCCCAACGTTTTCTTGACCGTCTGTCACCTTCTTCAAGGCAATTCCGACTTGTTCACCTTGGACAGGTGTCGCCGCCCACAGTTCAAATGCGGTCACAAAACTTAGAATATTTACATATGTACAGACAGCTTTTTCCTACGTAGAACTTTCAGTATGTTTATTAGTCTAGAATAGTAGACCCCGACATAAAATAACAAAACAATACGAAAAGTGTCAAAACTCATGATAAAATGTATCAATAGCATGCTTGTTTAAAATCAGAACATGATAACAAATTCAAAACAGTTAACAATGAGTAATCACCACAAATTCTTGAATCATAATTTATCAATATTTAATCAAAGGATTCTTATGATTTTTGACTAGTTGCCTGGAGGGCAAAAGAAGGTAAAAACCTGCAAAGAGTAACGAAACTTACCGAGCAGTCGATAGAACACAATCTGCACCCCCATGCCGAGGGACTTCGTCTCGGGGGTCAATGATCTATAGAAGACGACAAGGCAAAAAGTCTTATTTAAAACCTATCAAACCATTAAAAAAACTTGAGTCAGCATTCTCTTCCATTGATCCTATGACATGCAATATTTTAGCCTGGTATCCAGCCGTAATATAGCTTCCGAGTCTCTTCTCTCCTCGTAATTGCCAGAGAGGAGAAAAGAGACTCGGAAGCTATATTACGGCTGGATACCAGGCTAGCAATATTTGTCATTTATAATAATGGTTTATTCAAAAGTCAGACGTCACAGTTGCCACCTTGCAGCCAACGGCTGAATTGCGTGGTAAACTACACAAGATAAAAATGTCAAGAGCTGTAGATACACTGGTTAAAATATACTGGTCTAAATACACTAGTTAAAATCGTCGATCAACGACGTTTACAGTTGATACAGTTTCGGGGTATTTAAATCACAGTTGTTCATAGAATATCATACATATATATAGGATATTATCATACATATATAAAACAGTTCAAAACACAACGAGTAGCGAACACAGCGATGGCAATTAAGCGTTCAGAAGTCTAGTCATGTGAGGAACAGCGCTGGATCTATATTTATCAGTCTTACAGTGTATAATGTCTAGTTTCTGTGATGATCGTGTCGACCTTCCACTTATTTCCCCCCGAGAAGAAGGGAGAAGGTGTCTGAATTGCTCAGATGACTGCAGTGATCTGGCGAACTTCATCGTTAAGGCTTCGCGACGGTCTTCGAGTGTGGGTAGGTCTAGTAAGTCACGTGCCTTGGTGTAGGACGTAAAGTCAGGGCCTAAAATGATTCTGCAGACACGTCTTTGAACAGATTCGATCTTCTTACTGAGCACGCTGGGTAGTCCGGGGTGCCACACGGGGGCACAGTACTCAGTTATGGGACGGATGTAAGTGATGTAGACTGTCACAAGATCTTCGGTTGGGAGGCGGAAGTGTTTGAGTTTACATAGGAGAAAGAGCCGTTGACTGGCTTTCTTATACATAGTGTTGACATGAGTGTTCCACTTCAGGTTTGATTGAAGATGTATTCCAAGGATTTTTCATAGATGGTACTTCTTGGAGGACAACATTACTGACTGTGAGTGGACGAGGGATGTAAGGGACTTTGCTGAATTGTATGTACATAACTTTGCACTTTCCAGGGTGGAGCATCATGTGGCTTTCTTTTGACCAGCTGTCCAAGTCAGTTAGGTCCTGTTGCAGGTGTGACGGGCTTACAGGTGGGTTTCGGACTTCCAGCATGTTCAAATCATCAACAAATTTCCAGCGCTTGGAGAGAGCTTCTTGTGCTGCACTATTAATGTAAGCAGTGAAGATAAGGGGGCCCAGTAACGTACCCTGTGGCAGACCACAAGTGATCAGAACGCTGTTTGAACACGAGCCGTGGTATCGCACCACTTGGCGTCTGTTTGTGAGAAAATCGGCTATCCATCTGACCAACGAAGGCCGCAGGCCGAGTTCAACAAGACGGCAAATCGCGACTGTGTGGCTGATAAACTAAGAGTTCTACCACCCATGAATTTCCACAAGTCTCGACTTTGCGATGACACCGTCTTCCTACTCACTTCCTCCCTCTCTCTATTGGCAGAGTATCCAAAAAAATTACACATATAATACACAACAACCAAATTAAATTAACTCCAGACACGCCAAAAAGCTTCAAATGACGTCCATAATGATGCACACATGTGCACAGTGATCAAGTCCCAACGTTTATCTATTCATCAACTAATCACAAGAGCGCAAATCATGTACCGCTATTGACAATATGCGATCGTCGTATGATTTTGATACCATAGGATTTTTTTCAAGCATGTTGTGACAGAATCAGCCACCAACATGGATCAAAAACAGTTGAACCTTGCAGGAGACATTTTTGTCCTCCAAAATGCCCGAAGTTAGATCTATGTGACCCTACGTCTTAGTTTGAAGGCAAGATGACAAGAACATACCTGAGGACGGCAATGATGCTGGGGATCAATCCGAAGGAACTGAGGAAGCCGACTACGACAAAGCTTCCCAGGAAGTACTTCCATTGTCCACATATCTGAGGACACGGAGCGCCAATGGCAAAGCTCGGCATCTTCATTCCGGGAGGCATCATTGGTCCTTTTCCGGGAACTCCTGTGCCGGGACGACGGCCACCCGAACCCGGCATTCCGGCTCCGTTGCCGGGACGCACGTCACCCGAATCCGGCATTCCATCTGCAGTGCCCGAGCCTTGGCCAGCTGGATCCGGCATTCCAGCTCCGGTGTTGGGACGCTGATCGCCTGAATCAGGCATTCCGGCTCCGGGAGTGGGACGCTGTCCACCCGAATCCGGTATCCCTGCTCCATCTCCAGTGCCGGGACGCTTGCCACCCGAATCTGGCATACCTTCTCCGTTGGCGGGACGCTGGCCGCCTGAATCCGGCATTCCGGCTCCGGTCCCGGGACGCTGACCGCCTGAATCCGGCATTCCGGCTCCAGTGCCGGGACGCTGGCCACTTGAATCCGGTATCCCCGCTCCATCTTCAATGCCGGGACGCTTGCCACCCGAATCTGGCATACCTTCTCCGTTGGCGGGACGCTGGCCGCCTGAATCCGGCATTCCGGCTCCGGTCCCGGGACGCTGGCCGCTTGAATCCGGCATTCCGGTTCCGTTGCCGGGACGCTGGCCACCTGAATCCGGCATTCCAGCTCCAGTGCCAGGGCGTTGGCCGCTTGAATCCGGTATCCCTGTTCCGTTTCCTGGTCGCTGGCCGCCTGAATCCGGCACTCCGGCCCCAGTGCCTGGACGCTGGCCGTCTGAATCCGGCATTCCGGCTCCGGTACCGGGACGCTGACCTCCTGACCCTGGAATTCCAGCTCCGTTGTTTGGACGCTGACCTCCGGGCATTCCTCCCCCACCATTTGCAGAGGGTCTACCGCCTGGTCCCTTTCCGCCACCGCCGCTAAATTTGGCAGCTATCTTCATGAGAACCTCTGGTGGTAGCTTAGCCAGGCAACCGCAATTGGAATATTTCTGCAGAGGCAAAAAGTGAAAACAAGGGTAAACAAAAATTGCATCATTTGTGCATTCTCCATAAAATCCCTCTTTACATTTTGGTACTATATTGGCCATGTCATAAACTCCATAGCAAGGTGGTCAAATCGCCAAAGCTTATCGAAATAATGCTACTTCGAGGTATTAGTCAAAGCTATTCCCGTATCTCAGATGTCTGAGATGAACACGGTACGTGCAAGGGTACTGACCTTGAGGGTGAATCCCATCGGGTGCACGAAGTCTTCTCCCCCCTCGGTACATCCCGCGTGACAGGCCGAGAAGTAGGTGACTCCGTCCATGCCGCACACAGGACTGTACTTCTCAGTGCTGCAGCTGCACTCTCCGTTACAGGGGGACAGCAGGTTGGCGTCCTCAGCCGCAAGCTGGGGGGCGTTGGGCATGTAGGGGCTGTGATGGAGAAAATACACTCGTTGTAATTTACATAATGTTTCTAAACGACACATTACGAGACGGGCGGCGCTATAGGCAACTATTCAGTGGGAGTCTCCGTTACAGGGGGAGAGCAGGTTGGAGTCCTCAGCCGCAAGCTGGGGGGCGTTGGGCATGTAGGGGCTGTGGTGGAGGAAATACACTCGTTGTGATTTACATAATGTTTCTAAACAACACAATACGAGACGGGCGGCGCTATAGGCAACTATTCAGTGGGAGTCTCCGTTACGTTACAGGGAGAGAGCAGGTTGGAGTCCTCAGCCGCAAGCTGGAGGGCGTTGGGCATGTAGGGGCTGTGGTGGAGGAAATACACTCGTTGTAATTTACATAATGTTTCTTAACGACACAATACGAGACGGGCGGCGCTATAGGAAACCTTAAGCTTTCAGTGGGAGTCTCCGTTACAGGGGAACAGCAGGTTGGAGTCCTCAGCCGCAAGCTGTGGAGCGTTGGGCATGTAGGGGCTGTGGTGGAGAAAATAAACTCGTTGTGATTTACATAATGTTTCTAAACGACACAATACGAGACGGGCGGCGCTATAGGCAACCTTAAGCTTTCAGTGGGAGTCTCCGTTACAGGGGGACAGCAGGTTGGAGTCCTCAGCCGCAAGCTGGGGAGCGTTGGGCATGTAGGGGCTGTGGTGGAGGAAATACACTCGTTGTAATTTACATAATGTTTTTAATATAGGATAATTCCAATTTCTAGAGTTTACAGATACCTGTATCCGTAGGGAATGGTGACTCCCGCCATGGGTGGTACCGGGCAAGTGAAGAAGAACATCCCGACGAAGCCCAGAGTCGACACGGCAGTAACGGTCATACTCATGTAGACACACTGCCTCGGGGACAGTTTGAACCGCCTGATGATGAGCCCAGACGCCAGGAAGCCGACGATCATGGTAGGTAAGACGATAGGGGCTGGGACGTGAAGGGAAAACATGCTAGCATAAGTTGAAACTAAAATCTAGATACATAAGAATAAGGCTTACGTCATACAACTCTCACCGAACTGCGCTGACACATTATAAGGATAATGCCTACGTCACAAAACGCCACCAAACATCGCTGACAGTCATATAACCTGTGTACCCAGAAAAATACATTCGATTGTCATATCACTCCAGAATAATTAGAGTATGATTATGAACAGTATACTATTTTGCTTGTGCGTGCATCCGGGACAAAATATACTCTGCCTAGAATACCCGTGTATTTGTCTACCGCTATATAACGTTATGTCATGAAATTATTTTCAAACATTGCGGCGCCCAATACCAATATGGCGGCGGCCATTGTCCAAGATGGAAGCAATGATGCATTCAAAATTACAACAACTTTGTCCTTTGTTTGATACTTACAAATGTTATGAGCTGCTTGACGTACTAGCCTGTAGTGACTAAAACCGCGCTCCTAGCGGCCCCAAGCCTGCAGTTGTTACCACCTAGGAGGGGTTAATTAACCCCAACCAGCAAGAGACTGTGTATCTTTATTTGTATCTATATAGCCGGTATGACCGCCCTTCGGCGTAACCCACCAGCTTCGCAGGCACGCGGCGCGGCAGAGGCTGGTTATATTACAATAAAAGACTCGTCACACCTAACTTATGCACGCTGCAAGCGTTCTTTAAAACTACCCGGAGAAGAAGCCCCTGCTGTACTTGATAACAAATTCCACTCTACGTAGACAGACTACTAAGAGATCCTAAGACTTACCAAGGAGCAGATTGGCTCGTGACTTGGGAACGCCGAACTGCACCTCCATGTATTTGGGCATGAAGGAGTAGGCCCCGGAAACTGACGCGTTGCACACTCCGGAGAAGCACAGCATCATGAATGTCCCGTTCGTCAGGATGTCCTTCAGGCTTTTGGCCATATCTGAAAAATATCATACATTATTTGAATATGGTGAACAATGGTTTCCCTATACAACTATCGTTGACATTTGTTTCCTCATCAGTCACCAGTAGTAGGCATCTTTCCATCTTCACAGATGATGGTAGCATATTGATCAATTAAAGGCTTGTAACAGTGGGTTTCAAGCGTCATTAATTGAAAATTCCATAGGGTCCGGACCTTTTGGCCCGGCGGTGACCCGCAGTTTCGAATCTTGTGAGCCAGGGGACTGTTTCTACTCGCCTCTTGGGTTTCAGTGGCTCGGTCATACGAGACACAATCATACAGTTATATTGACATTTACCAGTGATTGAGAATCAAACCCTGATGATGTTTTTTTTTAACAAATCAAGTATGGTATAGCCACGAAAAATGAGGGGTGCGAGATAGATGAACGAAATTGGGCTTCAAGTTCAAGATCAAAATATTAGAGTACCTTTCAGTTGCTCAAACAACCCCCTGGTGGAGTCCAGAAGCGGTTCTTTACGGCCAGTGTCCATCATCGGCAGCATCCGCTGTTTGGTGCTCTTCTCTTCCTTCTCCACCTCATCATCGTCATTTTCTGGCGTTTTCATGGCTGCAAAAGGTACACGATATTTGGTTAATTGGATACTGTAAATGCATTTAAGTTCGCGGGGATTTAATTTCGCGGTAGCGGGAAAATGGACTTTTCGCGGCGGTTTTAATTTCGCGGTAGCACCATGCACTGTAGTCTCTTACTGTTATGGAAAAATTTTCGCGGTGGTTTTAAATTCGCGGTGAAGCTGCCGCCGCGAAAACCGTGAACATTAATCCACCGCGAACATTTCTGCATTTACAGTAGTAAATAGGGCATGGCATTTTCTTTCAGTCGCTGATAGTGTAAAGAGAGAAATGGTGATCATAATGTGACTTGAATCCCGAAAAGTGGGCGAATATATTATCCAAGCAGATCCTACGGTAGCATAAGATAGCATCAAAAACTGGCAAAGAAGTTTTACCTGGCCTAGTAGTGTGCATCCAATGCTCACTCCTAGACCGGCTACACTCCTTTGTCAGCTTTTCATAGTATTTTATGCTACTGTACGATCTGCTTGGAGATTAGACAATCAGGTATTCCTTTAGTGTGTAGATAAAATTACAAAAAAATACATCTTTGACCCTCACTGACGTCACTATTCCGTTACTGTTTAGTCACGTGTCATTTTCGTGACGAAGGCTTAGTAGAACGTTTTTCTGTATACATTCTAGTGTATTCTAAGTTGAAGGGAGTTGACAGCTTATATTTACAGAACATGACGATTCACATTACATAACATTCAATAGAAACGCTATTTTCAAAACGTACCGGCGGGAAAGAAGAACATGGGCATGGCCACCACCACCAGAACCCCTGCTAGGATGAAGAGCCCCAGCCACCATGCCCCGACCCACAGGGGGTTATCTGAGGTCAGCCCAAACTCGCTGGGGTCGATGCCCTTGTCGATGTCCACGTAGTACTTGATGACGAAGGCGCCCATAATGAAGCCGATGGGAATGCCGATAGCGAAGACCATAGAGGATATTCCTGTGATAGAAATAACGTGGCTATGATTAAAACAAGTATCTTTTGGACGGCTTGACACTAGGTTGTAACGTTATGTCAAACCGCATTGCTTTCCTATGATAAGGAAAATGCAATACAAATAACATTAAAAAAACTTAAGGCATTTCATTGGCAAATTTCTAATATTCTATCGTACATGATTAGAGCTCGGTTGTCATATGATGTTACAGGTAAGGTAGGGATCTCACTTTATCAATTCGTTCGATCAATGTGAAAAGAAGTGTCCACTCACCAAAGTAGACTGGTGCACTTCTCCTGGATACCTGGTCGTCGATGTATGTTGTCCCAAGAGGTCTGACTGGCGTGCCACCAATCCCGTACAAAAACTTCATGTTTGATGCAAAAAATATAAAGTACAACTACGTTAACACTATAGTTTACAACAAGGCTTGCCTGATCTTTAGATTTGTTCACAAAACAAAGCAAAGCAATTAAGCATTTGAAGCTGAGATTAATGAAATGAAACATCATAGTGACAACACTGCCCGGTGTATACACGCTTGTGATGACGCAGGAAGTATGTGTGTAGTACGCTATGCACATTTTGTGACGATGTAGGCAACATCTGAGTAGTAGTTCATCCAATGACGTGGTGCATACATGCTTGGCATGACGCAGTCAACATGTGTGTAGTTGGTAATGCACACCATCGCGGCCTTTGGTGAAGAATGTATCATGTGCGTAGTACGCAATGCAAATTTTGTGACGATGTAGGCAACATGTGTGTAGTGATTCAACCACTGACGTGGTGCATACACGATTGTCATAACGTAGGCAGCATGTGTGTAGTTCGTAATGCACACCATCGCGGCCTTTGAGGACGTAGGTAGTATGTGTGTTGACGTGATGTACATTTTGTGATGACGTAGGCAAAATGTGTGGAGTACTTCATCCAATAGATGACGTACCTGTGCGAAGAGGAACAAGGCTAACCAGCCTCCCTTAGAGGACACCGCCTTCTCCTCCTCCGAGCCGCACGACGATACAGTCCGATTAGCCATGCAAGGCCCCTGGTGAGAGGAGGACACTTTGTCATTCGTCTTTTAGAAGTGCATTTACTTGACTTTGACTTTATTCTGATTTTAAACAGTAAGTCACGTGAGTCACAGGCAGCGATTACTGGCGTAGTGTTACGATGCTAGTGTTACCAAAATGAAAACAGATCTGCAGTGGACATCACTTGATGACAGAAGGAAAATGTCCAGACTTTGTATGATGTACAAAATGACCAATAGGCTGGTGGACGTACCGACTGATAAGTATCTAATACTAGCTCAAAAAAGAACAAGAAACAGCCATGACTTCAAGTACCAGCGTTACCAAGCTAGGATTGATGTGTTCAAAAATTCTTATTTTCCCAGAACTATCGTAGCGTGGAACTTGTTATCACCATGCACAGTAGGGGCGTCTTCTCTGGATTGTTTTAAAGAACGCTTGCAGATAGATGTGCAAAAGTTAGGTGTGACGGATCGTTCAGTGTAATATAACCAGCTGCTGCCGCACCGCGTGCCTGCGAAGCTGGTGTGTTACGCCGAAGGGCGGTTATACCGGCTATATAGATACAGATACAGACCCACACATTAATACAAAGACATAAGGTTAATACATTAAATACAATCAAGCAATCAATAGACACAGTCTAAAATATCAAATCTCATTTTCTCCGTATTCTTTACATCTAGATTGATGGATGTTGATGACTCACCTGGTTGGTGCTGTTATCCGTACTGTTGAAACTGACGTCATACGCTGGTGTGATGAAGTGGGTCATACCAGAGAGGGTGGCGGCAGCGGCCAGCAGCAAGGCACCAACACCTGTGTCGATGTAGGTTATGCATGTATGTATGTATGTATGTGCATAGGCCAGGACTGGCCCCTCGCGTAGGGTAATACCGCCCCTTATGAGGTGATATACCCTTATTTGGCAGAGTACAAGACGGTGATGCGCCACGTCTCCCGTCCGGGTGAATGTTCCAACATGTCACTGAGTCACCATGTGGCTGATACGAGACAGAGGTTCGCCAGGCCTCTATCCGGGTGATTTGTAGTGAATCACCAACTCCAGTCAGACAGAATGATTTGATCCATCACGCACCGCACCATCGCACGTGTGTGGGTTCTTTAACATGCATTGGGTATGACTCTCCCCATACACGGGACCTCCATTTAACGTCCTATCCGAGGGACGGATAGGCATGCAGGTGATAAAATACGCCAAAAAGCAGTTATTCAAACAACTGGATATGCTTTGTTGGGATGTTTGAAACGTCTGACCGTTTCCAAAACCATATCCAGCTGTTTGAGTAACTGCTTTTTGGCGTACCAACACCTGTAGGCAAGATGGGAAATGATATGCTATCAGGCTAGCCCCTGACGCGTCGCGTGCTACCAGATTACTCTCCAGAATAGAAAAAGCAAGGATCTTAGATCCTTAGATTCTCTTAGATCCTTAGATTCTCTTAGATCCTTAGATTCTCTTAGATCCTTAGATTCTCTTAGATCCTTAGATTCTCTTAGATCCTCAGATTCTCTTAGATCCTCAGATTCTCTTAGATCCTTAGATTCTCTTAGATCCTTAGATTCTCTTAGATCCTTAGATTCTCTTAGATCCTTAGATTCTCTTAGATCCTCAGATTCTCTTAGATCCTTAGATTCTCTTAGATCCTTAGATTCTCTTAGATCCTTAGATTCTCTTAGATCCTTAGATTCTCTTAGATCCTTAGATTCTGTTAGATCCTTAGATTCTCTTAGATCCTCAGATTCTCTTAGATCCTTAGATTCTCTTAGATCCTTAGATTCTCTTAGATCCTTAGATTCTCTTAGATCCTTAGATTCTCTTAGATCCTTAGATTCTCTTAGATCAAGAATTATCGATATATCCTATAAATGTATATTGTTTTCCTTACCGATGATCCTTGGCCGGCTGACGCCTGGCTTCCCGCCGTAGTAAGTGACGAACAGAACCGTCATCATGCTTCCCACATCGGCAGCGCTGCTGATCAGACCAAGTTGACGACTTTGAAGGCCAAACCTGACAAGAAATTGTCCCAAAATTAATAAAAAGTATATGCATGACCGTCTAGATATCGTTGCAGTTGAAAGAATGCGGTCTTAAAAGTGAGTAAGCTTGTAGCAGCCCTCGTCACGGTTCACGGTTCGTCATCATGCTTCCCACATCGGCAGCGCTGCTGATCAGACCAAGTTGACGACTTTGAAGGCCAAACCTGACAAGAAATTGTCCCAAAATTAATAAAAAGTATATGCATGACCGTCTAGATATCGTTGCAGTTGAAAGAATGCGGTCTTAAAAGTGAGTAAGCTTGTAGCAGGCTAGCAGCCCTCGTCACGGTTCACGGTTCGTTATCATGCTTCCCACATCAGCCGCGATACTGATCAGACCAACTTGACGACTTTGGAGACCAAGCCTGACAAGAAATTGTCCCACAATAAATAAAAAGTATATGCATGACCGCCTACTACAGCTAGATGTCGTTGCAGTTGAGTGAATGCGTCCCAAAAGTGAGGGACGGCATTCTCGCTGCTGCAGCGCCACTTATATCGGCTATAAGTAGCTGTGAGAATCGATCCGGCAATTGATTGATTCTAACCCTGATAGTGTCTGACCCCCATAGTGTCTGACAGACACCGACACGTTGAAAGTAAGTAGTCTCCAAACAGACCCTACGGTGTCTTAGAGATAGAGATTATCAAAGCTGGCAAAGGAGTATAGTCGGCCAAAGGGAGTCAAACGGGCACCGTCAAAGTTGGCAAAGGAGTATAGCCGGATAAAGGGAGTCAAACGGGCATCGGAGGCGGTGCCGCTATATATAGTCCTTTACCAGCCTTAAACATATATCTAAGGCATCATAGGGTCTGCTTGGAGACTAGTTAGTAAGTTAGTTAGTTGACCAGAGTTACCAACCTAGGATTGATGTGTTCAAAAATTGTACTTTCCCAGGACTATCGTAGAGTGGAATTAGTTATCACCAAGTACAGTAGGGGCATCTTCTCTGGGTAGTTTTAAAGAACGCTTGCAGATAGATGTGCAAAAGTTAGGTGTGATGGGTCGTTCGGTGTAATATAACCAGCTGCTGCCGCGCCGCGTGCCTGCGAAGCTGGTGTGTTACGCCGAACGGCGGTTATACCGGCTATATAGATACAGATACTATCTCGGTTGTGTTTGAAGAACCTTACTATATGAGTATTTTTAACTCTTTACTGATGACCTTACCGTTTCTCCATGGTGGTCAGCATCCCGACGACATAAGAACCTCCTGACAGGTACGTCATGATGACCAGACACCAGCACGGCAGAAACAGCTTGGGATTGGCCAGGCGGGCAGCCCACCTGAAAATGAAACATACATAGTTTAATGAACAATTAATACTAAAATCTAAGATACCTCTCCGTATAATATCTATTAGTGCGAGTTTTTTTGTGTGAATTTTTGTTGTAGTCATTATTGTGATTTTCTTGCTGAATCTGTTTGAAAGTTTCCTACTGACTCCCAAAAGTCGCTGGTAGTGATGGGTGTTTAACTCCCATACTCGTTCGCAGTAGTGCTATGTAGAGAAAGCAGCATGTACTCTCAAAGCAGAGGTTGAAGAGGAACATCGTGAGAAAAAGGTCACGATTTTTCCCATCAATCTCTGCTTGGAGAATATATGTACCATTCTCATTCTCCTGCACCAAGTCTTTGGTATGACTCGGCCGTGGATCGAACACACGGCCTACAGGTGGGGTCACACCTGCGTATATATTTAAGTCCCTATGAGGCGCGCATGGGACGGGAGTATTTACCTCCACCAGGCTCCACAGGTCGTTGAAAAAATAATAGAAATTGGACAAACGTAAACAGGTAACATGTCAGACGAGTTTGCTGGGTCGCTAATCATACTTCTCGGTCAGGTAACTCATGTTATCTATCTATATTTGTCCAATTTGTACTATTTTTCCCGCGACCTGTGGAGCCTGGTAGAGACTAAGAGCGTCATACGCACCTCAAATGGACTTGAATATATACGCACGCGTGACCCCACCTTAAGGTGGGTTTACACCTGCGTATATTTTCAAGTGCGCGTGAGTTCCGCATGAAATTTTGTCAATACGCGGCCGAACGCCCAACATTTGGAATTTTTTTGGAATAAATTGAATTGTACGTCGAGCCCATCTGGCGTTTGAATGACGACTTCAGCGTTTTCATTTCGCATGAGATGCGTATGATTGCAACTGAAATGCGCAACAAAATTTTCCGTACTGCGAATAGATTCGTATGGGGTACGTATGTTGGACGTTTTCCGGACGCACACAACGTCTACCGACCGCATGCCTGACGCACCTGGTGCTAACTGCATTCCAAACGCATTTCAGGTGTGTCAGAGGAACAGTTTGTGTTACATATACTTATGTTTGCGAGCATTGCCAATAGAATAATTTTGTTGGAGGAACCCTACGTATGCCTTTGTTTACAGGCAGTGCAAGTAGAACATTGACAGTAAACAGTGAAGAGGTTTTTTTTATTCATTTGCGAAGCAGTAAAGCAGTGACACTGTGCTTTTACAGAAATGTGGGCCATCATTTACCTTAAGAAATTATGTGCACTGTTAAGATTGTGTTTGTTTTCACTTTGTCCTTGATGATTTCCCCTATCATCTTAGTATTTCAACTACTATAAAAATCACACTCATACACACCACAAAACGTATTCAAGATCTTTATCAAACACGTAAATTAAACAATTATCAAACCTTACGCCCTCTTTCAAAGTTGTATTATGGCTCTATATTGCACCTTTATATCATGTGGTTCTACACACACAAAAAAGTGCCATTATCAGCAAATTAAGTCAAATATCTGTTACACAAAATGGCACGTGTGTCACACAAATTGACCCAGTGCTTGAGCAGGTTCCTCTACATATTCCCGTCTCTGGAGGCTCTGTTGGGACCAGTGTCCTGCATTCATGGTGTCCTGCAAGTTGTGACCATCTCTCCATGCGCCCCGGTACAAATTCGTAAACCGGAAGATTCCAAAAAATCCCTATCGACCAGAGGGTTTGTCCATTCTGTCCAGAGCTAATAGAAGACGAATATCACTTTATGGTTGTATGTCCCAAATATTCCGATATACGCAATTCTCTATACAGAAGGCTGTCATTTTGTACACAAGGATTTATCCAAATGGACCTGAAGTGCAAATTCAAATACATAAAGACATGTGACAATCCCTGCATGGCAGATATAGGAAAATATATAAAAGAAGGTTTAGACATTAGAAATTCCCCAAATGATTGTAAAAGCCTCCAATGATTGTAAGAAACTTATCCCATAATACAACTCCTGTATTAGTTAGATAAGCCTTAACTAAAGTTAAGAGGTACAAAGTATGGCATCTACATAACTACAGTTTTTTTTTTTTTTCCACATTTTATTCTTCATTCACAATATTACAATCAATGATACAATGAAGTGTGTAAGTAACCATGGTAACAAACAATAACAAAATAGATTACGTCAAATATACACATATATATAACGAGCTATTATATTTTACAACATGTCCCCTGACTTCAGTACTACACTAGTACTGTCTGAAAAAAGTATGAACGTTGGCACTAAAGAACTTAGCTCCTCTCCCTTTATAAAATGCAACAAGTAAGTGCTCACGAAGGGAGAACAAAAGTATTAAATGGCAAGCATCGAAATACAAATAAAAAGCGGATACATCTGCATCTCAACAGTACCAGTCATATTGCCAGCTTGTGGGCAAGACAGCAATTACTCAAGACTTTGTTCTTCTTATTTCATACTATATATGTTCAGAAACATGGATATTTCAATTTATGTACGACATTAACTTTAGGTCTGTCAAAAATGTTTGAAATATGTTGGTGTATAACTCTGTATTAGTATCTATATGTCTCAACCACTGTTTAAAAATAGAGAACTTTGCAATCGAGATTATCCTGTTAACAGACCATATATTACTGATTCCAAGAAATATAAGTGGTTTGGTTATTGAGACATGTAATCCTTTTCGATACAACACATTTCCAACATCCTTCCAAAACAACCCCAGCTTTCTACAGTTATAGAACATATGGACATAGGTGTCTTTTTCATTGCATAGTGTGCATACAGGGCTGTATATTTCACCCAGTTTGTTTTTAATTTGCCACTTATTTAGTTTTAATCCACAGGGTAAAATGTTGTGCAGGAGTTTGAAATTAAGTTCTTTTAATTTGTTCTCTTTAATGTTAACAATTAAATTTTTCCAAATTAACTTCTTATCTAAAATTGTAACATCAAGTAGCTCAATCCACTCATCAATACATTTACTTTCTATAACATTCTGTGATTTTATCTGGTTATAAAGACTCCTAGAGGTGAGTTTGTCTAGGGGAACAAATACAGTCTTCAAAATTCCAAGCTGATTTGGTTGGACATCAACATCTGTATGCTGATCCCCAACCTGGCTCAACAATGCTTTCCAATGCCCTGGTATAGCAACCCATACATTATTATGTTCAGCTAGGAAATTCCTGGTGTCATATAATTTCAAAAATAAATCTTGTGCGTTTATATATTTCCCTTGCATGAAAACATCTCGAATATATATGAGGTCACTCTCAATCCAGTGTTTATAATACAAAGTTCTATTACCCAGTTTAATATACTGATTTCCCCATATTACCTCATTCATGATCTCTTTTGCTGTTTCTGGTACCTTCTTTACCCCTCCACCTGCTTGATGCCAGGCCAATATTATCTCCTTATAAAAGGTTGGCATAACTGGTAGTTTGGGGCAGTCCCCCTTCCTACAAAAGTTCATATTGAAAATCAAATTATCTATTCCACACTTACTGAAATAGTATTTTGGGATAAGTTTCCATTGCACATTATGTCCTTGGTTGAGTCTCTTTACCCAAAGGGATAAGAAGCCCTGGTGTTGGGCTCTCAAATCAACCATACTTATCCCTCCATCACTGTGGTCTCTGATCATACATTTTCTACTTATCTTATCTTTCTTTCCATCCCATATAAAGGTCCAACATTCCTTTTCTACAGTTTTAAGTACCCATTCTGGAGTGTCTATGTTCATCAAATTGTATGTAATCAGAGATAGTGCTAACTGTTTCACAACGGTTACTTTTCCATAGAGTGTTAGTTTTCTCTTTTCAGGTTAAATACATTCTTCAATCTTTCTATTTTCTTTTCCCAGTTCAACAACTCACAAACACGAGGATCATGTCCAAAGTAGACCCCAATTGCCTTAACTGGTCCTTTGGTCCATTGTAAACCCAACATACATTCCTCTATTTTCCCATGATCCTATCCACATAGCTTGAGTTTTATTTTGATTAAGTTTTGTTCCAGCTACCCTTCCAAAGTCAATGATAAGTTTTACTGCATTTTCTATTGAACTTTCATCTGCAAGAACTAAAGTGGTATCATCAGCAACTTGTGTTATCTTTATTTCTTCTTAACCTTCCGCATGTGGAACTGTGATACCTCTGACACTTTGAGATTTTCTTAATTTAGTAGACAAAATTTCAGTAACCAGTATGAACAATAAACATGATAGAGGACAGCCTTGTCTTATTCCTCTTTCCAGTGCGAAGGGTTCAGAGATCCAACCATTATTCAATATACTACTGTGGGTATCTTTATAAAGAATGCGAATCCATTGAGTGAAATTTGGACCAAAGTTGAATTTTTCCATAGTTTTATACATGAAGTCTCTATTTACCGTATCATATGCTTTTTCAAAATCAAGGAACAAAAGTAAACCAGGTATTTTCTTCTGTTTTGTATAAAATATTATGTCATTTATTAGTCTTATGTTTTCACCTATGAATCGTCCTTTTATGTATGCTGTCTGATTTTGGTGAACAAGTTTTGAAATAACTGTTTTAATTCTATTGGCAAGCGTAAATGCAATTATTTTGTAGTCGCAGTTGAGTAGACTGATTGGTCTCCATTTTTTAACATATGTAATTCATTTTTCTTGTGCAGTAGTTTTATCAGTGCTTTTCTTTGTGAATATGCTAAGGTTTTGTTTTCAAAACTTTCCATAAAGGACTTAAAAATAATAGGTCCTAATAAACTCCAGAATTTTTTGAAGAACTCTGATGGGAGCCCGTTTGGTCCTGGAGCCCTGTTGCTCTTCATACTCTCTAATGCACGTTCACATTCTTCTATTGTGATCTGAGAATCTATTTTTTCTTTCTCCTCATCACTTAGGGTGCAATCTAATTCTATGTCAGACAAGTATTTGTCCACCTCTTCCAGGTTAATGTCTTCTTGTGCATACAAGTCTTTATAATATTTCACTGTTTCTGTTAATATTTCATTTTGGTTTGTGATCACATTATCTCCTAGTTTTAACATGTCAATATTGGATTGGGTAGCATTATGCCTCTCTAGATTTAAGAAGAATTTTGTACACTTTTCCCCTTCTTTTATCCACTTTGCCCTTGCTCTTATGTAAGCTCCTCTAGCTTTTTCCTCATAGTAGTTTCCTAACTGTGTTTTTGTTCTTTCCAGTTCAGTTTCAGCTTTATCATCACCTTTTTCTTGATTCTCTAGGTAAAGTGTGAGTGCTTTTACTCTATCTGTCAGTTCTGTTTCTTTCTTTTTTCTTTCCTTAGCTCTATTCTTACAGTATGATATGGAAAAGTCCCTGATTCTAACATAACACAGTTCCAGCATCAAACTTGGTGGTAAATCACTGTCCTCTTTTTTTGCATTCTCAACTAATTTTTTTATCCCTTCACAATATTCTTCATCTTTCAGAACTTCTGTATTTAGTTTCCAATAGCCATATCCTTTATCTTTTGTATTTAGGCTTATCTTAAGGAATATTGCTTGATGATCTGTTTTAATGCTTGGTCTTATATCACATCTTACTACAGAGTCAGCAATGGTTTAAGAGGTAAACCAATAATCAAGTCTGCTAGAGACCTTATGAAATTTGTCTCTGTAAGTGTATTGTCTTGTAGTCTTATTTCTTTCTCTCCAAATGTCACACAGACCTAGGGATTGGTAGAAATTTTTCAAGGTTTGTGATGAATTTCCTGTGTCTGTTTGTCTCCCTCCTTTTTTATCCATACCATAATTCTTAACTGAATTACAATCCCCCCCTACTATAACTTCTCTCTCAAGTGTAGTTTCAGATTCAGATTGTTTATTTTCGTCAATCCATTTTGCGAGGTTGATTAGGAAAGTGTTTCTTTCAGTAGCATTGTTTGGAGCATAAACATTTACAAGAGTTAGGAATGTTTTACCAATTTGGCAGTTTATCAATAGTTTCCTGCCATCTCCTTCATTTTCCCCAATAACTTGTGAAATTTGTACTTTGGGGTCTCCAAAATAGATTGACACACCTCTGCTTTTATTTGTTCCATAGGAATGGAATCCCTTTTCTCCCCAGTCTAAGTCAAAGTCTTTCCTTACCTCTTTTGTTATATGAGATTCTTGTAGAAAGACAATGTCAGCTTTTTGGCACTTGCACCATTCAAAGATGGATCTTCTTTTCACTTTCTCTCGTATTCCTTTAACATTTACTGATAATAATGCTATAAGCACTGTAGTTATGTAGATGCCATACTTTGTACCTTGTACAATTGTTGTGCAATAAAGTTATATACATCTTGAGATGATTTTTTTTGTCTGAAGTCAGATGCACCTTCGTATTTATTCCAAATCTGGAGTGTGCGTCTATCACGCTATCAGTACGCGTAGTATGCGCAAAGCGATCGCAGAACGCTCTGTACTAAATCGTGATCTATGTGTGCATTCGTTATACGGTTGCTCATGGTGCGTTGTGTCTGCGCTGTACGAACGCTATGTACTCGCATTACCGCGATTTCCGCGTATTACTGCGAGTAAAGCGCAAACATGTAGCGTCTTCATAGCGCAATCGACCGACGTGGGACAACTCTATTGCGCATCCATAACGTTTTGGGCACCAAACTGCGTACGAATGATAGTTTTGTGCATGTCCAAAACTATCAGACGAACTGGGCGTATATTTTCGTTTGCCTGCGTACGTGAAACTTTCTAAAGACGATTCAGATGCGATATAGGTGCGACTTGTGCGTGCGGCCGCGTATTGAAGAAATTAGTCAAAATGTCGAAAAATGTCAAAACGGAACTCATGCGGCATGAAAATATACGCAGGTGTAAACCCACCTTTACCGAAGCAAGCAAGGCTAACACCGAATGCAATGCGAGCGCTCTACCCACTACTTTCCTTTTATCATTGTTTAACCAGAGAATTACAACACAGGTCACCGAACGAGGCCTGTTTTTCAAGTAAGCCTGGAGAACAAATACATAACATCTAACAACAACAAAAACATCACAGCATTATAACAACAGATGTCAAAACAATATTTTCAACAAAATATTCTAATTTGTCTATTTTGTCTTCATATTTTAGGCCCAAAAAATTTTCCGTTTTCTAAGACGTCACATATGTGTTCACCTTGGTTTGCAGGCGCCGATTCCACAGCTGACATCCTTGTCCTGCGCATGCGCGCTTTTAGACATGGCGAATGGTTGTTGGTCACCTCTTTAAATCCTGTAAGGAAGGAGGGAATGGTAGAAAGTATGTCAGACAAAGTCCTTCCCGTGCCTGGTGGTAGTACTTAGTAGCCCTGGGCCAGAAAACTTTGTGCAGTCACCACAGCAGGGGGCTAGTCTACTGGTTACGTAAAGTGGTGTACGTGTGTGTTCGACTTCCATACTCTTTCCTACGCATGCTGAGTGCTAAACAGAGAAAGCTGCCTGGTTGGGCCCCGGTTTGGATGTGTCGTAGGACTTAGTCAAAGTCAAAGTCCTTCCCGCGCCTGATGGCTCATAGGGCGGCACTCATCTCCGTTTCAGTAGCCCTGGGCCACACAACTTTGTGCAATCACTACAGCAAGAGGCTAGGTCCACTGGTAGTGGTATGTGTTCCAACTCCCATACTCTTTCCCCAATGCTCAGCCTAGGGAAAGAGATGTTGTGTTTCCTGTTTTCCTACCTACTATAGGAATACCTGCCGACCCTAGACTGTTCTGGGGTTTGCAGTGGAGTCACATATAGCTTCCAGTTAGACTTTTTGTTAAGCCTTTTGAAGTAAAAGATTGCTTGTCCTATCTAATGCAGGATAAATGTAATGCTATCCACTGATCTGATTTGTAACTATTATGCACAAACTTAAAGTTTGACACCGAAAACATACGTGTCCTCATGCATTTCAGTTTTACCTGGTCAAAATCACTAGATGCACTACAGGGGCCAAAGTCTACAAAAATAAAACAAGAGAAAATCCCTACCAAACGACCCTATTTTTTTCAGGACTGAAACAAGAAACGCAGCAATTTTTTTCCACGGGCCTAAGCAGAGAAAGCAGCATGTACCATTTTGTAAAGTCTTTTGTATGACTCGGCCGAGGATTAAACTCATGACCTACCGAATGCAAGGCGAACACTCTACCCACGCAAACCCGTCATTGCAGAACGTTCGAACATATGTAAACACAAACACCAACACTACGGCAAAACAAAACATTGCAACAAAAACAGCCACAGTCTGCATATCATGTTAAATCTTTGACACTTAACGCACCAAAACTTCATGAATTGGCAGCAGTCCATATTTAACATGATAACACATGTAAATCTAACATAAAATTGAGCTCTCGTTGTAGAATTCATGCATGTCACTTTAAGCAAATTTTGATAGTGTACGCGTTGTATTGCAAAAGAAATAAAAACTATAGGATAAAAGTTACACAAAAGGTACGTTCCAACAACAAGACAAGTCAAAAGACAGAAACCTTGAAAATCCCTCCCGACTGCGAGCATGTATACATCCCAAGTAACCTTCGCGGCTTACTACAGACTACAACTGACCATACGGTCGTTGACCTTTCGCTTCAGTTGCGACCGTACGGTCACTGCTATTCAAATGAACTACAGACAAGTTTACGGCACATGTTGTCTAAAATGCCCGGTCAAAGACCATAGTATATAAACTATAACATTGAATGTTGTGGGGCCGCGTGGCGCAGTGGCTGCATATTCGGCTCGAGACCGAGAGGTCGAATCCGACTGCAGTGTCACCGATCTTGTGCCCTTGGGAAAGGCACTTTACACTACTTTCCTCACTTAACTCAGGTGTAAATGAGTATCTAGCTGCGGCTAGTGGTCTTGGCGGAGCTTTGTGGCCGAGACAGGCCTTAGGGGCATGTTCGGGCATGACGCACCCGCCATGGCACACGGGGTAGGAGGAACCCCTTACATCCTTGGTCGGAAGTCCTCCTAGGAGACGGATACTCCGAAAAACAAAGCTGCATCTGCTGAAGCCGTCTCACACGTGTCATACAGTTCTGTCCCTGTGAGACTTAGTGCTCCAGTAGACGATAGGGTGGAGAAGGAATTGCACACCCCTCCTTCACCATAAAAAGTCATGGGCAGGTCAGGCAAAACAGGTAATGCCTGTCTGCCTGCTCATCTGTCGAACCGACAGGAGAACCATAAAAAAAGAAACATTGAATATATTGGTAGCGATTTGTTTATAAATGAAATGGTATGGCGGAGACTTGGGCCTATCAAACCACCTGAAACAGATGCTACAGGACAGAAAATTCGGTTCGAAAATTCAGTCCATGGAAGCCGTCATGGAGTACGCTTCGTTAGATACGTCAGCAACCTGCTTCACAAGTCGCGACGTCACACCACCTACATGACCTATGACCGCATAGCATTATTGACTCTCGTGTCTGTTCTTGAAATATACCCCCCGCATAACCTCCAGTATGGTAAAACAATGCCTTTCAGATACTGTAAATGCATTTAAGTTCGCGGGGATTTAATTTCGCACTAGCGGGAGAAAAGACTTTTCGCGGTGGTTTTGATTTCGCGGTAGCACCATGCACTATTGTCTCTTACTGCCATGGAAAATGTTCGCGGTGGTTTTAAGTTCACGGTGAAGCGCGCGGCCAGCGCGAAAACAGCGAACATTAAACCACCGCGAAAGTTTCTGCATTTACAGTATAACACAATCTCATTTCAAAGACGCCTGAAGTTTGTCTTGACTAGCTTAAGACGTAATTGTTTCAACAGTAGACTTTTTTTCTACACAGATCAATTCAAGAGACATTGAGTTGTTTATAGAATTAAGTTTTTCACACTTTACTCTGTAAGGGGGGGGGGGAGGGGTGGTAGAAGATGTAAACACAAACGCAACCGTAACACTTATAATCTATGACTGAAGAAAAACAGCCACAGCCCACAAGTCATATTTACTTTTGACACTTGACTCACCAAAACGCCATAAATTGCAGAAAGCACTCCAAATCTGACAGGCTTACAAATATAAGACTCTGGAATGAAAACTTGTAAGAGCTCAAACGTAAAATTGGACTCTTTTTTTGAAATTCATTCATGTTGGGTTGAGCGAGTTTTGATAGTTGTCGCACTGTGTTGCAACTGAAACGACATCAATCCCTACTCTATGGGAAAATAAAGGGCATTATCTTTGGTGGGGAGGTCGACCCTAGCCTCCTTCGCAGACTTTAAGAGAGACCGGCTTTTATTTCATGTGGGCACAGGTTAGCGTTAATCGACGTTGGGTAAGATTCTCTAATGCCAAGAAAGGGACTTTGCCGTGAAAGATAGTTTGCTAAGGAAGAGAGTTATTATACCCCGCTGTCCAAAGTTGAAGATGGCGAACCATCGCCCTACCCCTAATAAGACAAAAGCAGCCCCGCTAAAAGTCTGCGAAGGAGGCTAAGTAGAGGCTCTTACCAAACCAAACCCTTCTCATAACACCCCTTCCCCTCCGGTATACATTTAATATGTAGCCAGTTTCTAGGCACATAAGTTAAGTTTGGGTCACAGTTGCAAACTACTCCAACCTCATTGCCGTTTAAAGGATTGAATTCGTTTCTTTTTTTGCTCCATAAGGCGAGACCCTGTGGAACTCCTTGCGGCTGTAGGACTATTTTAGTTCTTGAGATGTCACAAAATTCATTTGTTCCATCCATCATAAATACAATGACAGCCCCGCCCCCTCCCGACCTCAAAAGACACGACATCTTTTATTCTAACCTTTTCATTGTCTCTTATTTTGTCAGCAGGGCTTGCCTTGTGTAATAATAGCCATAGGCTAGTTGGGCATTCCTGGCTGTCCCGGATGATACTGAACGGCCAAACCATTAAATACTAGTAGATTTTAACCTGTCCATAAAGCCAACTTACCAACTGTCTAAAAACTAAAACAAACAAACAAACAAACAAACTAACGAACAAAACAGAGGGATAACAACAGTCCTAGAGGCAGGAACAAGACGCCTGAGAATGATGTAATACTAAACATCCAAACCAAAAAATAAATTTAAAAAAAGTTAAAGTGTCGGTTAAGCCAACTAACCAACTGTCTCAAAACTAAACTAAACAAACAGACAAACAAACAAACAAAATAGAGTGTAAACAACAGTCCTAGAGGCAGGAACAAGACGCCTGAGAATGATGTAATACTGAACAGCCAAACCAAAAAATTAATTTAAAAAATGTTAAAGTGTCGGTTAAGCCAACTAACCAACTGTCTTAAAACTAAACTAAACAAACAGACAAACAAACAAACAAAATAGAGGGTAAACAACCGTCCTAGAGGCAGTAACAAGAGGCATGAGAATGATACAATGAAATACAACACCAGCGACCTATCCCACGGAGCCTAACTGATGCAGTGTTTTGCAAGTCTATCTACGCTAAAACTTACACAAGAGCCACGTTTTGATTATAAAACAAGCCCATTTCAAACTAAATTTAGTATAACATGGGTTTCAACTGCAGACTTTTGCCGTGCATATCAGTGTAAGATATCAAAAGTTGGGCATACTGGGGACCCCGTTACTTGCCATGTTAGAAGACTTGAATTCTAATTTTTCTCCTTCATCGACAGATTAGAAAATAAAATATGACAAACTGCCTACAATCACTCCTCCCCCTATTCAGACTGTGTTCTCATTTCATTTCTTTACTGCAAACGTGGCAGGAAAACGAAAAGACATGAAGAACTAAAGTGATTATCATTGGCAGGTGCGGGATAGGGAAAACAAGCGAAAAGAAATAACACTCGTTATAGGTACATTTTCGAACTGACCTGTTTTCAACAACCTGTCGAACTACCTGGGGTAGGGTGGGGGAGGGGCGCATGACTTCCGTAATGGCTTTTGGCCAAGTTTTAGGCTTTGGTAAAGTTTGCTAACGAAGAAGTTGTTTTATTTTGAGCCACCATTGTGCAACCTGGCTATCGAACGATAAAAATCTTCTTCCGAAAACTTAACCCAGGACAAAGAAATGTCAAATGTCATTACGGACTCATACTGACTTTATACGCGCACACATTTGACAGTCCCCTAACTGCAAACTATCAAAACCTACCTCTAAACTTTAAAATTAGTGCTCAATATCACAAAACTTTTTATAGTAACTAACGTTATACAAAAAAGAAAAGTACTCACGAGAATGTAAGTAGTGAGTTCTGTCTACGGTGTCCAATACTGCCTTCTCCGACGAAGACCGTGCGATTATGAAACGATATATTCTCATATGCATATCTGAAGGACGCGTGGGTAATTTATGCCTCGTTATGATAAAATGATGTGTTGTTTGTGCACCTATCAATGTTATTCTCACCGTTTACAAACAAACACTCGATAAGATTATATTGAAAACTGGGAGGGGGCGTTGTTGATGCATATCAGCTTGGCAATCTTTCTACTGTTGATCTTTAGAACGTTCAAAACTAAATATTGACAAAATAAGGCAATGTACATGAATGAAGGTCGTCATTTCTTATGAAATATTTGAGGATTGACTAGCTTTTCTCTTGATTTGGGGAAGAAATTTGCAGTTGTCTTAAATCTATTTTATGTGTTTTGGCCCCCACTATCTGCCAACGAACGTTTCCTGTATGATTTGGTATTCAAGAGTAGAAACCTAGATGACTTATCAAACTCCGTTTCTTCCGTTTAATGGTTACATCTAATTGTTGTAGTAAAACTGAAACAAAACGTCCTGGTTACATAATTTATTCAGGTCATCCTTGATATATCTTTACAAGTATTTAATTTCATTTGCATTCATTGTTTACAAACACCGACCAACCACCTTATTTTCAGATGGACAACATTGTAGTAAAGATTGTTAACATAAGGCACTGATTATTTCTTCAAATCATAGGAATATTAAAGACATAAGAAGATACCCATAGTAATACAAACTCCAGGTTCCTTGTCAACATGATATGCCTTTACACATATGTCGTGCGTAACATTATGATTCTCTATGTTCCATATTGATGAAGTGATATTGTTACATATGGATATATATTCATATACATACATACTGAATTCTTAAGTTAAATGTAAGAAGTAGATCTTTCAATAGTCAGGCTCCACTAGTGTATGGCAACATACTGTTCACTGCTATATTCTTTTTCACTATCTATTACCACTGTTTTGCTACTATCATGAATGAGCTGTCTGACAAATGGACATTTTATTTGTTGCGTAGATTATTTTCAAGTATCGCTTAGCAGCTCCAACTTTGTAAATGGCTTCCTCAACAAAGATTCATGTTGACAAATAGTTGACAAGAATTATCGTTACTGAATGTTTAGCTATCAACAATAAATGTTTACTCGTTAACAACGATATGTTCATGGCAATTCGCATCTATCCTTTATCAACCTACTGTTAATGATAATACAAATGTACACGTACATAGATTAAAATAATGTCAAATTCCTGTGTGCAACTTTAGTAACACTATCACTCAGTATAAAATAACTGTTCTTTCACCAAAACTTTCACTTGCACAAAATGTTGCTGATAAACATTTCATATCTATATCTTATGCTATAGCGTATATATTCTTAGATATGTATCAATAATATTTAAGATGGAAAGAAAAAAAATTCTGCTATATGTTGTTATATGCACCAAACTTTGTAAATACCGACAATATTTGAAGAGTATAAAGTAAGTGCACCAAATACTGTGCATATATCTGTTACACTTAACAAATACTATAAAAGACGAATACTACTTTAACAAAGGTAGAAACATTTTTAAAAATGGTATTATCAGTTACTATGATAATGTCATATTGCTGGAAATTGACCAAAATGTAGTTTCATTTCTCTATTGATTACCTAACAGTTTTTTAAAATCACATTCATGTTCAAATATGAAGATTGTAAGATACAATTGCTTGTTACATGTAAAAGTAAATCTAAACAACTTGTTGAATCATCTTTATTGCCAAATCCTCTCGATAGACTAGGGAAGATTTTAAACTACTTCATGATTAACATAATATGAACATTGCATAATGAAATTCCTTTTCACAAGTCATAATTATAGTATTTTGCTAAATTATCATAAAATCATCAGAAATATCAACACATGTAAAAACGTTTCAAAAAGGAACATATGTTCTCTAGCGAATATTTTGGTGGCTTTAATACTATGCGTATTGTACATATACATATCTCGTTACAGTCAAACTTTTGCTTTTCTTTCTTTGATAATTCGTATTCTTCTCTTAAAAATTTCACATTTTACAACTCCCGTTTATAACCCTGATTGCCGTTTTTATTATATTCAAAACATATCTCGAGACCTTTCATAAATTTTCCCTTGTTATATAAATTTGCATTTAATTGTCAAAATCAAAACACCTGCCTTAGTTGTCAAATACATGACATATCGTCTTAAAACCACATCTAAAATGTTTTAGCACAATGAACTTTTAACTACATATCTTTTAAAATACTGACAGTTTATACATACATATATACCATATTGATTCCCATATATACGGCTACGTGAAAAGTAGCTCGCTTGCAAATATAGACCTGTCCTAATCAAGAGGGCCATTTTGAAAAGTTGCTCTCGTGAGAGTACAGCATGGCGAGAACGCGCGTGACTTGCACCAAAACGAGGCCAGACAAGATTCACTACTGATTACATGACCTACGCAAAAGGCACGTGCTTTACATCTCCAAACTTCTTCTTCTAAAAACGAGGCTAATGATGCAGAGAAGCTGCATAATTACTAATTGCATGACTTACGCTAGAGGCACGTGTTCTGCGTCTCCGAACTTCTTCTTCCAGATGTTGGCCCTGAGGTCCTCTGTGTCCCTCTCTACATCGTGGTGTGGATGGTGATGAAGATGATCGTGTCCAACCCTGTCTAGCGAGTGCATGGAGCCCGTCAGCGACCCCAAAGAAGCGGCAATGTCCTGCTTGGTCACGCCACCGTTCTTGCTCTCAAGTGGCTTGTTCTGCTCTCTCCTCTTGAAGAGGTAGGCGGCGAAGAGGATCAGGAAGCCTCCGAGAACACGTAGAGCCGTGATGAGTCCGAAGAACGCGTACCTGAACTTGTCCAAGTCGTACAGGAGGCAGGCTCCCTGTTGGCCGCAGTTTGTGGACCACAGCCGGCAGGTTGTGTCGATCAAGGCGCCGAAGTAAATCGGCGACGGGATGAAACCTGGACAAGAGGAAACAGAACTTATAAGGTTTAAGTCCTTTCCACACTATATTGGGTAAAGGTGGGTGCACATCATCATTTTCTGGGCACTTGGACCACACAATTGTGGAATCACACATTGACCTCGACCACAAAGGCTTTCAAAGCTACTGCTCTGTTTTATAAGAACATTTTCGGCTCTGTTCCATATGTACCGATGTCTAACAAGACGGTTTTAAGAATAAACTTTTGGTCCTGTACTTCATATCACCGATGTTTTCAGGATCGACGACTTACCGAGAAGCTTCATGAGCACCGACTGCACTCCCATGCCGAAGGATTTGGTCTCAGGCGTCAATGCCCTGTTAGGAAGAAAAAAAAGCACAATGTGTATCTGGTCAATAGGCCTAGACTCGTACAATAGCTTCGTTCGTACAGCCTTCACTGTCGTGCCAAAATACTTTAATCTCCAAGCAGATCTATAAGTGGAAGACAGTATCCATCCGAGAAAACAATATCCAAAGGTCTACTCCAGTGGATATTGTCTCCCCTTCCGTAGATTTGCTTGGAGATCTGCATAGAAAGATTATAAGTGTCAAGGGTTAATGACCTTAAAAGAAGGAAAACACGCGGTATAGTAATCTATCTAAACCTATATTGGCACGAGCGCGATTTCTAGTTTGTACACACATGTAACACATCAGAAACATGCAAGTTATGTCCAAACATGCAATAGTACATATGTCAGACCATCACCATAATGTAAGAACTATACTACACATAAGTTTCTATAGTTCATATCTTTCTATTGTTTTATATATGCGGAATATATGCATGCATAGTGCATTGTGCAATATGCCCTGCCTTTAACGTAATCCTGTTACCTAAGGATGGAAATGATGACAGGAATAAAACCGAACGACGAGGCGAATCCGCCGACTACAAAAACGGCGATAAATGCGCCCCACTTATTACAGTCGGTGCGGCACGGAAAACCTATGGCGAAGTTTGGCATCCCCTGGAATCCAGGAGGTCCATTTTCCGGCATTCTAGGACCCATTCCAGGAATGGGAGGCGATGTAGAATTGGCGTCCATAGTTTGGGTACTGTCCGTTGCGTTCGCGTTGCTGCGAAGTTTTTGCGGACTTGCCGTTGCCCACATCGGGTCGATGTGAGGCTTCTGACTGTGTTGTTTTTTGTCTCCGCCAGGCGGCGCACCTGCACCTGACTTTCCGAATTTCTCAGCCATCATCTTCTTCAGAACCTCCGGTGGCAAGTCGGCCAGGCAGCCACAACGGGAGAAATTCTATAGGAAAACGTTGAGCGATCAACGTATATACCACGATCTAATAGGCAATTGACAATGACAACACCAACCTCCGTCACTTGTTGAAGGCAGAGAATCACTACATCATTTGATCAGATATATTGTAGCAACGTTTTTAAAACTTTGTAGGCTCTCTGATTTTGAATTTCTGATCCTTTTGGAAAACGTTTATGTGGACGAAAAGTTTGCTGTACGCAAGTTAGTTGCGTTAGCATGATTGAAAGTGAACAATGCGTAACGGAGCTTGGTTGTTGACAATGCTTGCACTTTTATCATTCTGAAGATTTCTGGGTATTCTTAGTTATAAATATTCATGCTTAAGCCTTTGTTCTGTCACACAGCATTGCTTTCATTCTACTCGGATCTTTGCCAATTTGTTGAGTTGGTAAAATCTTAAGAATGATAAAAGTGACGATGATAATGATTCTTTGTCTTGGAACATCCTGAAAAGCAAGGGTAATTAACTTTGGTTGTTCATAATTTTTCTGGACAATCATTCGTTTTTGAAATATAATTTTCACTCGGTTTTCTTTGTCTCCTTGATGTTTGCTATCAGTCGAAGCAGACAAAACCTGTTTGCAATATATCTGTACACAACTCAGCAGTATCTTACCCTTGCTCTTTGGTAGCACATTTGAACAATCCGGGGAGGTTATATATCTCTCTATATATAACTTCCTTGGAAAAATAAAAATGATAAAGCTTTACCTCAAACAACAGACGATGACAGGGATAAACCCAAACGACCATGCCGTTAGCGACACCAACAGTGCAATTACACCTTCGATAATTTTGTCGGGACATTGGTTTTCACAAATGCCCCAAAATGCACTGCGGTCGCTACGACCGCCATCTTGGATTTCGTGTGTCGACATCTGCACTACCGGAGGGGTCACCAAGGTCATCTCCATTCCGGGTTTAATCCCTGCTCTAAGAGTCGCCCAGGAATCCTCTATTCCAGAGTTAATGTCTGAGGAACCCTTTTCCCCACCACCGTTAGAAAGTTTGTGAGCAGTGTTAGTGGTTGTTAGTGGGAGAGAGGAAGCCATGCAGACGCAGCCACTGAAGTTCTGCATAATGGAGAAACGATACATGCAAATAATGTTAGGCGTGCTATGCCTAAGCGTGAAAGTCATTTAGTTCAAGTTAGAAGCTTAGTACGTGTTACCTATTGGACATTGCAGTTAGTGGTTAGTGTTGATTCTTTATTAGGAAAGCATCAATGAGAGCGTTGCCTTACAATGAAATGTTGCTGTAGATAGTATTCAATGAGTTGATTTGCATACGGTGAAGTCAGTCATTAGATATAAATGTAGCTGACTGTTTTTCTGTCTGAAGATTTCATTTACCAATCACAGCACAAAACACGATCGTTAAGCGCACCTTTAAATATACGTAAAGGTTCCATTTTCTTCACTCAAGTAAAGAAACAGGAGCCTTATACGCATTCTTTAAGGTGTGCCTAAAGAGTGAAGAATCATGCAATAATTGTTTCTATGATCCTATCATTATAATTGGGCATCTCAGCTGTTTAACAGATAATTTGGGGAGGCTTACCGATACGACGATCCCCATCGGGTGCATGAAGCTCTGCTTCTCGGTGCAGCCTGCGTGGCAGCCCGAGAAGTAGGTGACGCCGTCCGACCCACAGACCGGGCTGTACTTGTCCAGGTTACAGTTACAGCCAGTGTTGCAGGAGGAGATCAGGTTGATGTCTCCGTTCTTGAGGTAGGGAACGTTTGGCATTAACGGGCTGTGGTAGAAGAAATACATCGTTAAATAACGTGTGATGGCAAATGAAATGATGGCCGAGGCGGGGGACGTTACAGGCTACCTTTGGAAAAACGTGTCCGTGAGGTCGATGTCAATTGGAGATTTAGCTGCATCATGGTATCTAGTCTGTACGTGTACCACAAACTCTACTGTAACTGGCCCCTCCCCGCAGAGGAGGCCGTTCGGATGTTGGGCGAGCTGCTATAAGCGAAATTTAAGGTATGGTCCAAGTAGGGCTGACCAAAATGTAAAAAAAAAAAGAATTTAAAAGAAATAAACATCTAACTTCGTAGATATTTAGGTCTATTAGTGTATTTTGTCGTCCTTATTCCATAATCATTGCTATTTTAGTGTCAAATTCAAGTGAAAAGTTCGCCGTTTCCAACGCCCAAATCGGGTGCCGATACCTTTTGTAACAGTCTGCCCAATTAGGGTCCAGAGCCGTGGCGCGAAAGTTAAATTGCACAGCCAATCAGGCCTCGCTTGGGAATGGCGTCATGGAATAAGGAAAGACACAAGCCGGCTGCCGGTTTTATAACCCCATCAGTCGCCGTCTCAGACGGCAACGGAAGGTCTTTCAGCCGCCTGGGTGTTTAACATTAAGACTATAACAGGACGCCCCGGACGCTCACAATGTGTCCGCTGCCGTATCTGACGGCAATTGACGGGTTCAGACGGGTTCAAACAGGCTCATGCAGGCGATAATAGACGCTCATAGACGCTTTGATTTTCACAGAGGACCTACCTGTAGCCATACGGAATGGTGACCCCCGCCATGGGAGGCTGTGGGCACGTCAGGAAGAACATGGGGATGCTGATGAGGGAGGAGATGAAGACAGAAGCAGCGGACATGTACAGGCACTGCACCGGGGTCAACTTGAACTTCTTGATGACGATTCCTGACCCAACGATACCGAACACGGTGGACGGTAACATCACTATTCCTGGATACGGAACAACGGCGATTGATTAGTTTATTGATCATCTAATGATGATTTAAAGGTTATGGGAGATACTGATCATGAGTAGATGAGTGAGTCTGTGATATGTACTAGGCAAAGGGTAAGAGACAAGTGAATTAGAGTAAGGTGTGTGTTAGTGTGTGTGTGGGGGGGGGGGGTGACAGTGACAGTGTAGTAGAGTGAGTGAGCGAGTGAGTCAGAAAGTGAGTCAGGAAGTGAGTGAATCAGTGAGTGAATCAGTGAGTGAATCAGTGAGTGAGTAAGAGTGAGTGAGTGAATAACTCCAGGAGTGAAAGGGAAGGAATAAAGGAAAATGAGAGAGGGAGTTAGAATGAGGAAGGGATTGAGGTAGGGGACGAGGGAGGATTGAGAAAGGGATTGAGGTAGGGATTGGGAGAGGGATTGAGGGAGGGATTGGGAGAAGGATTCAAGGGGAAAGGAGGGAGGGGTAGAGTGAGTGATGCAATGATGTACCTACCCAGCAGCATATTAGCCTGTGATTTGGGGACTCCGAACTGCAGCTCCAGGTACTTTGGCATGAATGAGAAGGCGCCGAATGTGGAGACCATGCAGACCCCGGACAGGCACAGGACCAGGAACACGCCGTTAGTCAGGACCTCCTTCAGACTCTTCGACATGCCTGGAGCAACAAGGGTTTGAAGAGCTCACACCTCCGTGAAATATTCATAGTTTCACGTGAGTGTTTCAATTCTTGTTCATTAAGCATGTTTTTAAATAACACCAAATATGTCCATTGATCATTTTTGTATTGTTAACGGGGGGGATCCAATGTCCGGTAACTGTTCTAAGTGAATGCGCATGGCTTTTGTCATCGTACGTTTTACTGACAACCCATCAAAAACAATATAAGATCTTGTTAACAACCATATAACTGTGATTTAAGCTGTGCAGACGTATGTTTCCTTTAACGGCAGCATTCCGAACTTTACTTTGACAGCGCGCGAAAGTTTTGGCAGGTTTGGACTTGCGTTTCAGTGGAACGTTCTAACACAAAAAAAGGGGGTCCAAACTCCGATAAGTTAACAACCAATCCATCTCTGCATATCTTTAAGCATCCTATGCATGCAAAATAACACTAAGCTTCTGCAATACTATTTTTTGTCACAAATATATGCAATATTTTGAATTACGATGCATATTTAAATACGTTTACTTACAAGGATTACCTCTCACGGTGAAACCAACCTGTCGCCAAAAAGAAAAATGGCGGCACTTTGTTTACGTCTGCCTGCGATTACACTTTTTCACTTTCGGCTTCTGTATTTCCTGCTTCAACCTCGTTTTTAACAGCAGAAATGACTACAGGATTTCTTTAGTCGGTAGGGATCGATTTTCTTGAATGATTGGTACTCTACTGACGGGTTGACTAACTCCATCGTGTTGAGCATCGCTCGGCTTCCTTCATAGGTGATTGACAAAGATGGCGGGGTTGACAGGGCCGTGAACATGCGGCATAATTCAGCTCCGATTATCCAACTATAAAAGCAAAGACATGGCATAGCTGTGCTTCTTTAGGAAGTTTTATAGATAGCATTCTCATCTGTGGTGGTATCTTTTCACATTTCGTATTTGACGATGAATTATTTAATAGTTTCCCGGGCCATGTTCTCGATATGTTCGCTCGTCAGCATGCACGGAAGGCGTCAAACTTGTGTACTTTTTTCAATCGTTATCTGTTGGGGCTTACCAACTTGGACACATACTCTGACTTTTCAGTTATTTACAACAAGGTTTAGTCCATAACAAGTTGCACTTATTATGTGCAGACACTTATGCATATCTCCGCAAAAATGATTTTAAAATCCTACCGGACTTTGGACCCCTACCGGACTTTGGACCCCTCCCGTTAACATCTATGGAATGATAAGACTTACCCCTTCCATTGACCACATGAGTAGAATACATGTATCTGTCATGTCTAAGAGTGACTAGTTCTACCATCGCTGAACTCTGCTTCCTGTCACTTCTGTAAGCCTTTTTGACGCCGTCTTCCCACTCACTTTTTGCGACTCTACTGATAGTACATTCACATGCTACTTACTGATAAGAACACAAGCATCCACACGCCGAAAGCAAATTCTCCATACACGATGTACCTTTGATCTGTTTCCATAGTCCCTTGGCTGGGTCCAGCAGGGGCGGACCCTTGTCCATGTCCATCATGGGGAGCATCTTCTTCTTCTCGCTCTTGTCTTTCTTCTGAACAACGTCACTGTCTGGGGGTCTCTTCAGTGCTGAAAAGACAACATTTCATCAAAACTGTTACTCATAAAAGTAGAGGCATTCAGTATTTCTAGGACAATAGATGAAGTCATATAAGTTGAATCAAACTTTCTACTTGACACTCCACTGTTTATTTAACAATGTATATTGATTGTTTTGTTCACTACAATGTTTCCTCAAAGATTGATTCAACTTCTATAATTGAATTCCTGAGTAATCTTCACAAACGTAATGGATGAAGCCATGCTGCAAGAGGTCAAGTAAGGTCAGAGCACAACAATCTGTAACCGTAGGGCATCATGTACCAGGCTAGGGCGAGATGCACCGGAAAGATAGCCTGGGTACCATTCGGAAAGTAGTTCGCTCCGGCGTTTATTATACACCATATACAGTCGCTTCTAGCTCTGACATTTATTATAAACTATATACAGTCGCTTCTAGCTCTGACATTAAGTATACACAATATACAGTTGCTTCTCGCTCTGATATTAAGTATACACTATATATACAGTCGCTTCTCGCTCTGACATTAAGTATACACTATATACAGTCGCTTCTCGCTCTGATATCTATTATACACTATATACTATATACAGTCGCTTCCCTGCTTCGAAATAATTATAACGGGGGAGACAACTAAGAGAGGCGAGTAATCATCTGTATTCCCCCCTTCATTTTGTAATGGAGAAGCTTAAAAAAGAAATTAATCAACTTTCATCATTAAAAACACAGAGCATATCAGTTATCGACACACATGTTTCGAATGAACACGTACCGGGTGGGAAAAAGAACATAGGGAAAGCCGTTGCCAGAAGTCCGGCTCCACAGATGAAGAAGCCGATCCACCAGGCCCCCACCCACAGCGGGTTGGCGGGGGTCAGGCCCAGGGTCGCCGGGTCGATCCCCTTGTCCATGTCGACGTAAAACTTGACGGCAAAAGAACTGAGGACGAAGCCGAGGGGAGGGCCGAGTCCAAACACGATGTAAGACGTCCCTGGACAAAAACAAGTTGACAAAATAATCAAGACAATCTTAAAGAAGCAAAAATGAGAAAGGCGAATCAATTACGTATTGAACTGGTATGTCAGTTAGCTATTTACTGTCCAGATTGAGCACACCACGTATTTTGTGTGATACATAGTCAGCAAACCGCAAATAACTCTACTTTGTGTTGACAGTTACGAAAGAGCAAGGGACTAATTTAAGCTGCAATATCTGCTAGAAAACATAAAATCCTTAGGCTAGTGCATGTACACTATCCACAATATATTATTCATACAGTACGTGACTACTGTTGGAGTTTAAAGTCTCTAGCATCTAAATCATCGCTAAATGCTATCATCATAATTATCACTAGCGTAGACATTAACTTTTATCATCATCAATACTTCTAGTTAAAGTAAAAAGTTTCATTGTAGTCCTTAATTTCTTAAAACGACACAAAAACTCTCATATCCTTTTCAAGCACTTATCTTGCAAGGAATCATTCGTATACAGAACTTTGGTTGACAGCATGCAAATTAGGAAATTCGATCTACAAGGCCACGTTCTGAATTCATAGGTGTAACTCAGCTAGAGTGCAGTATTGTCCTTGTGCATTCTACCGATAATTAAGATTGACAGTTTGTGTGTATCGATTACAACTATGACCCAGGTAAAAAAGGACAACGACCGAAAAGACGCATGCGTATATACGTAAGTTAACTTTGATGATCGGACCGTCTTTTTTTAGTGTCCGAGCGGTCAATGACACTTCAGATCAAAACCCCGAAAAGGCGATTGAGAAAACAGTCTGACTTAATCTGCAAAACAGTCTTACTTTGACATATGGGATGATGTCCAAATGGTCGCTAGCATATATAAGAAGTTCCAAATGGCCTTTGAATGACACAACAAAGGATTTCGAGCATATGCATTGAGCACACGACATACATGTAAGCACTTGTCTAGTGGCCAAGTTCTCGCTTTGTATGCGGTTGGTGGGGGAGTTCTAAGGAACGGGTCATACCAAAGGATTTAAAAATGGTATTGTGTTGCCTGTGCATGCACAGCTGTGTGGCCATAGGGGCAAGGAGGTGGAGATGGGCGCCGCGCTATACACCATATGGTGCTGGACGAACTTTAACTTATGAACATTCATGTTTCAGTTTGCAGAATGATCTTACTATAACAACACTAGAATGCAAATATCTAAGATTTAGCAAGGTCACTGCCCGACCGGCCATTGACACAATGAGTTCACTTAACGTCTGCAGCACAGGTGTATTCAACACCAGTGATTGTAAATTACACCAAGCGCCAATTGTCCGACTGGTCATTGACACACATGAAAGGATTCTGGACGCCCATTGACATAAATAGATAAAATCTATTCTCTATCAGCAGCATCGCCTCTTTTATGTAAACATATAAAGTCACTCAAAAAATATTTGCGTGCCAAATACAACATCAAAACATATGTTAAGTCAGTTGAAATGCATGTATGCCAAAATCCATAGATTTGTAAAGCCATTTAACCGGCGCGGGGTTCCCTGTATCTGTTGTTTTAGAAAACAGCTATTTAGAGATATCAAGACAGTACTTTTAAATTGCAATATTTTCAAAATGTTGTTTTCAGGCACTTCAGAGACAGTAAATAGTATTGTAAATTGCATTTTGACATCCGCGATTGAAATTCCTTTTATACGACACACACACACACACACACACACACACACACACAGACAGACACACACACACACACACACACACACGCACACACACAGACACACACACACACACACGCACACACACACACACACGCACACACACACACGCACACACACACACACACACACACACACACTCACACACACACACACACACACACACACACACACATGAGACATGCAGCATGCAAAATACATTCTATGCCTTCAGACACTTCATAAACTGTGACTAACTATGTATTGATTTCTCTACTTACCAATGTAGAGAGGTGCGCTCTCCTTCCTCACGTGATCATCTATGAACGTGGTTCCCAGTGGCATGAGAGGGGTGCCGCTGATTCCGTAGATGAACTGTGAAGAAACGACCAAGCATGAGGGTAAGAACTATCATAATGGAAGTTGTCGGAAACACCACTGTAGCGTTACCCCATTATAAGCTTAATTTCTATCCACAATAGTAGTTGGAAGTTCAGTAGGATTAAGTACATTGTACTTTTGGACGTCATTCTATAAACTGAAATGCCATTGACATGAAATTCAACAACATATTAATTGACATTTATATCAATCAGTCACTCGCAGGCATCATAGCCTGATGCATAGAGGCTACAGACACATTGACAGTTCATGTCAGGTTGATCTATTCTGGGCATACTCCCTCCATTTGGTTCGAGACCCCAGCTCTTTGGGATATAACGTTAATGTGTCAGAAATGTGTCAAGTGTCGCTTAGTTGAAAGTATGATAACACTAGTAGCGTTATATTTTTATCATTCCATATTAACAGAATATTTTAGACAGAAGACATGAGTAATGTTACTAATGATCATTACAATATTTCAGGCGGCTTAGCAATTTAAAAACGAGCCAAGTAGGACAACACTACACACAGTTGACCTTCCACGGGGTGTGCCTCCGCCGCCGTTTTGTTTCATCTGACATGTAAATTGCGCATTCGTCATACATGTCATTCCCGTAGAATTGGATGAAAGCTATTGAGAATATGAGAGGGGGCATTATAAGAATATTTGGGATTCAGTATGATTTTATTACGTACCTGTCCGAAGACCAGGAGAGCGAACCATCCTCCCTTGGCCGAGTTGGCTGCCGTACCTCCTGAACCGCACTGGGTGTCCGTTCTGTTCGCTAGGCACACATCCTATGGGAGATGGAACGTTCGAACATATAGTCATGAACATGTGACATAGTCATGTTTAGCCTGGTTACCAAACCCCAGCCCGATCTCAAGTATCTATCGTGCAGGGGTCTGGGCGGATGGGATAGGAACTCTTCTCAATTTTGCACCTTATAGTGGGCAAAAAACCCCACCAATAGAACAACACAGGATCAGCAGGAGGTAATTACACCCCTGCCATGATTGGTTAAAGACCCCCAACTGTACTTTTTGAATCCATAACGTAGCTGATTCGCTACTGTGATAGCCTGCTGACCAACTGTGGTGTGTTGTAGCTGGCTACCTGTGGTGAGAGTGGTCATCAATCCTAGGTTCTCCTCCCACTGATCAACGGGCCTTCGAGAACCTTTCTACAGCCATGTTGCCAGACCCCAACACGAAAGATATATCTTGAGGTTGGGGTATGGAATCCAGGCTAAGTCATGTTATGCACTGTAAGATCCCGGTTACATTCGCCAAACGGTCGATTACAAACTGAGGGAATTCCTATGATAGTCGTGAACATGTCGTACAACATTTCAAAAATCTGTGATTTTTGTTGCGAAAAAGGATCGGATGTACTAGTTTGTTGTCGACATGTCGGTTGTTGATTCTGTCGTAGACTGGTCGGGCATCAAAGTCTATTACATCAAATTCGTCCGACGGCATACGACGAATGTTACCACACCTTAAGTTAACCTAGTACAGTTAAGCGTTTGGTTTCTTGAAGTACATTCGAACTATTCTGGAAACAATTATTGTTGAAGTTCTAAAAGCAAAGAAGAGCAAGGAATAGTGCCGAGGCCGATACTGTTACCATGTCATTAGATGAGATGCTTGCGCCATCCTACGATGAAAGGGGGTAAAACAAGCCGTCATGCATATGAAGAGCTAAGCAAGCATTCGTTATTTCTAAAACTACAGCGCGGTGGAATCGAATGTGCTTTAAGAATGTTACATATGCCACGTGGTTCATTGAGCAAGTGAAGAAATAGCAAAATTAAATGCGCGTTAGCAGTTTGAGTTGGTGAACTAGACGATAATAGTGAAATGTATTCTCATGACAAACTGTTAAGGAATGACAAATGAAATGCTCAAATTCTACAAGAGCTTTGAATAGCTGAGGAAACAGAATCAGACATCATTAAAACTTTAAGAAAGAGAAAGAAAGCAAAGAAAGGAACAAAGGGAACGAAGGAAGGAAAAACAGTTAAAGAAACGGAAGAAAAGAAATGAAAAAAAAAGAAATTTCTTTCTGAGTTGAAGAAAAAATACGAGCGACCCACCTTGTTCTCCAATGATGATAAGTCCGGTATGCTGTCCGGGTCCACCTCGTACGCAGGCGCCACGAAATGCGGCAGTCCGGACAGGAAAGCCCCCAGCGCCAAGCCCAGCAGTCCAACACCTACGTGAAACGGTGAAAAATATTCGATGTCAAGACTTTGAATACTCTGTATCCTCACTAGTACTCTTAAGTCGTTCCAAACTTAGGTAATATAAAGCCATCTGGAACGTATGACCTGATAAATTCCCCGTCAGATTCGTCGTATGATCATCGTACGTACGATCGCAAAACTTATGGCATATACTACGGATAAGCGTGAATATGTCGTACTGAATCACCTGGCTTTAGCTACATAAAGACTGCAATATGTCTTTGTCGGTATACCAGTAGTTTGTTCCGTCATAGCCTAATTGGAATCTTGGACATCAAAATTGTACGACTGCCTATAGCGAAGACAAGTGATATCTATGTTCTTAATTTTGACTGAATGAAAAATCCAATGATAGTTTCTCACCATTATCTATTCATTGTGAATGTAAGAACAAAGGTTAGGCGTTTAAGTTTTAACATTGTTTTTCTTGTTATCTTTTTGACAAAATGTCGATTTATAATGATATTTCTAAAGAAAGGAGATTGTGTTTTATTTACCGAGGATTTTGGGTCGGCTGTTGCCAGGCTTGCCGCCGTAGTACGTCACGAAGAGAACCGTGACCATACTGCCGATATCTGCGGCACTGGCCACGATACCCAGGTCCTTACTCTGCAGCTGGAACCTACCAGGGGAGAGTCATGATGTTGTTTTTGTTGTTGTTTGTTTTTTCAAACTTTATTCAGATAAACAAACAAAAACATACAATACAAGAAAACTTAAACAAGAACATACAAGTGCACGTACACTGACAGGTAAGTACTTGTGGTAGTGATATTACAGAAACAGGTATAAGGGTTCCCACTTTTTGTTATGTTTACTTATTTTGTTTTCAGCTGTTGCGATATTTTTTTCCATTTTATGTACATATGTACATATGAGAATCATGATGTTTAGTAACGCTAACTCACCTTGATCCGTGGGGTAACCTATGTCCGTTATTTTTCGGATATCAAGTCGACGGATGGTGGTTTTGCAATCAAATTTGCATGAAAATGTTGCACCTTGAAACCACCGTCCATTGACTTGATATTCCTAAATACTTTATTTACAAACGGATATAGGCTACCCTACGAAAAAGGGTGAACTGGAATTACCTTAACTGAAAAAAGTTGTAATCTAAAGAATAATGAAAAAGCATTTTTAGTCAATAAAACTTACAGTATATAAAAGGAACGTAAGGTGGATCTAGCAAAATTGACAAAACTCTAGGCGGAAGGATATGTGATCTGACCTTTTCTCCAGGGTAGTGAGGACACCGTTGAGGTATCCTGCCGCGAGAATGATGTTCATCAAAATGGCGAGACACCAGCACAGCACGAACAGCTTCGGGTTCGCTAGCCAGGCTGCCCACCTAAAGATAAAGATTAATCATTAACTGATCGATTGATTTATTGGTTGATTTCCTCTTTTCTGAATGGAGGGGAAAAGGTTGCAAAGTTTGGAGATGAAAGCTAGGAAAGGGTGAGAGGGGAGAGCTAGGGAGAAATTAAGGATGAAGGACGGTGATGGAAGAAAGAACGAAAGGCAGGAAGGAATGACATAAGGAAGGAAGGAAGGAAGGAAGGAAGGAAGGAAGGAAGGAAGGAAGGAAGAAGGAAGGAAGGAAGGAAGGAAGGAAGGAAGGAAGGAAGGAAGGAAGGAAGGAAGGAAGGAAGGAAGGAAGGAAGGAAGGAATGACATAAGGAAGAAATGAAGGAAGGAAGGAAGGAAGACGGATAGAAGGAGACTTGGAAGAATTGGAGAAGGTGGGAAGGAAGGTAAGGAGGTTGGAAGGAAGGAGGAAGTAAGGAGGAGAAGAAGATGGTAGGGTGAGAGGAAGAAAGAACGGAAGGAAGAAAGGTGAGAGGGAAGCAAGGAAGCGAGTAAGAAAGAAAGTAAGAAAGCAATGAAGGAATGAGGAAAGAAAGAATAAGCTGACAGGTAGCCTGCCAAAACTAGTTTTAATCGTACAATGTAGGAACTATATGAAATATACCAACAGATTGGAAACGTTTTATTTCTTGTCGAAAATGAGCCCCTTACTTGGGCTTACAGCAGAGTACCCCACACCGCACGTCTTCTTCCTTCTCATGGGAGTCCGCCATGATGGTACCGTTCAACTCTCGCGCAGCCTCAGTGAACGCCTTGTCATCGTTGTCATGGCGACGGGAAGAGGCGCGGCCGTTCTCCATCTTGGATTGAGGCTCCGCTGTCGTCTGCGGTGAAGTTGTCGTCACTTGTGTTAACGTTGGTCAGGTGTGACGACAGCTCTGTTTATAGAAGAGGGAAAATAAAGTCAGTTTTTTTTTTCTGTGGACTTTTGGCTTAGCCTCCTTATTCACCACTGGCCCTTCCCATGTGGTAAGCAAACGAAAAGGGTGCGGTATTAATAACCTAAATTGTGGAGGATGGTACCAAGGCTACAGTCACTTGCTAATTGGCTATAAAAAACACCTTGTTGCTGTCCCTCCCATTCAGCTACAAAAGACAGCATACCAATGTCAGCAAGTATTAGTCAGAGAAAATGAGGCATATATCAAATATGCCCAAATTCACTCTTCATTGGATAAATTTTCCTTTTCAAGCTTTCGCATAAAATTATTTTGTCACTAAGTTTGCCATCTGCCCCGTCTTGGTTTATTGCAAGGTGTAGTACATACACATTTGACCCTCAACCAAATACGGATCATTGCATTTGAGCACTATGGGATCAGTCACGTCATTAGATTGACAGATCTGCAGACGATAACTTGGATATAGGTCATCAGCTGTTTCTACCGTTGCCTCAACACGTGCCCGGACATCACATGTACGGTGACAATTGTAGCCCTGTTTAGAGTTCTCAGTCTATTAGCCCCTTACATATCAACATTACATAAACTACTAACTGCATTTTTCGTCATTTCGAAACACATAACTATAGGCTGTGATATTGACAAACTCTGTGTGTTCATTCCTGTAACTGTACCTTTTTGTACCAAAACCAGCCACGTGCCGCTATCTAGGTGGAGTGTTAGGTCACTGAACTCTAGTTAACTAGTTAACAATACGCTAATGTAATATAATCACACTTGTCACGAATCTAGGGTTGGACTTTCACCCTTAAAAGCTGACTACTTTTGATAGATTTCGAATTTCTTCTAAAAGGGCAAGTATTGACCATGTTTAGGAAAAAATGGCATTACGTTTAGTAACATATAGTTGACATGAATGGGTATAAGTCAGACGAATATCTTTCTACCTCTCCCCACCCTTACACACACATTTCTGTGGCTGGGAAAAAAGTCAATCAAGCGCTTAATTCTAGCCCCTATCACCACCAGTATGCCTTGTTTCAACAGGCATAACTCTCCAGATTTGTAAAATGCAAACAAGACAACAGATGTAGCCATTGGAAATCTTCCAGCGAAGCTACGTAGTAATAGGAGCTGTGAGTGATACGTGTCGTCTAAATCACCGTGAGAAGTTTATCCTGACAACAAGCAACTTTGGGATCCTTGGTTCTGTCAAATAGTTGCGAGCACACACCCCTCCCCCAACAGGTGTAACAGCAAAATCAGTCACTTTGAAATAACGTTATCTGTCCCATGGTGTAACAGCTATTGGAAGCCACATAATAATTTTGCAGATATACCGCTGGTTAGAGTAAATACCGAACGACTTGTTAACCCTAAGCCTAAACCAAGCGCCATCTAAACTTTACAAAGAGGTGTCACAGAAAGGGGTATATGATGCAACAGTCGGATCAACCTAAACGTTAACAGTTGAAACAACGAATCAGCAATATAATAATACTACATCACCAACAACGGAGAGTTTTACCTTAGCTTTGCTGGACCTCTCCCACATGCACTTTTCGAACAGTAAAAAATAGAAAGTCTGATTCTTGCGCCAGAGCTAGGCTATGTTTACCCTGTACATAGAAGGGCCGCGATAAGTAAAGAACTTTGTACCTTGCACCTGGATTCCTTTGTACTCGTTTATTGCCTGCCATATACCAAACATCAGCAACTAAGTCGAAGTCTTGATCGGGTTTTAAGTTGCTGTGATGCAATTATTCGGGGCCAGGCCCAGGGTACAAGCTAATTTTCTGAATCACGGTGGGGTTTTTTTTTGGGGGGGGGGGGGGAATCAAAATTTTTTGCAATTTCCAAAACCAAAAACATACCCTACTTGACAAAGGCAATGAACAGTGGACCACGGCTTGGCGTCTAGTCCTAATACATTAGGCGAAAATCGATCGGACGACGAGTCTGCGAGCTCTAAATTACGAGGAGGCATGACCCTGCTGCCGACGAAGAAATGGCAGAGTTCCCCATCCCCCCCCCCCCCCCCCCCACCCCTTTCCGTCAGGGTCATGCCTCCTCGTAATTTAGAGCTCGCAGACTCGTCGTTCGATCGAATCGCGCCTAATCATGTGAGGGGGGTAACCGTATAAGGACTGAGACCCTTTCCAATAGCGTGCATGTTGAATGAGCTATACACACCCGGATTTCGACTCACGACCTCCTGGTACAAATACAGAGGCACTGACCACTGGAACACACAAGCTACAAACTATATAGCTACTTACCTTCATTGTGTTTCGAGCATCCATACAAAAGTGGCAAATAAAAACACCAAGTGAAGTTTAGCAAGGTTTCATAACATAAATCTTAACCACCACTCGAGTGTTGAAGGCTACACATGTTGCGCTTTGATTTCAAGCAACATCTGCTAGCAACATTAAGACAAGAAACAAAACCGACAAGTTCTAAGACGTTACAGATTGTGAAAACAGCTTGGAGAAGATACCATAGTAGCCAAAGATACCACAACCATTCTTTAAGAACCTAGATAAGATACTGTTGAATAAAGACATTCAAAGACCGTTGAAACTTGTATGAGAATGTTTTGCTACTGTTGATTGCTTATAGAAAAAAACGGGATGTGGCAAAGAGGGAGAATCCACTTTAACAGTTTAAGAATGACAAAACAACTGGAAACTTACTTGTTCCCTAGTCGGCAAAGTAAACACACATGGTTTGTTTGAAATACATCCCCATACACTGGCTGGAACGACTGAACTAAGGCCGACAGCGATATAAGATAACATGGCATTTCTTTGTATTCAAACTAAAAAGGAACCGTTTTCAGACGACATTTAGGACTCTTACCGAATCATTTTTGTGTCATTTAAAAAGAAACGACCAGTTTTAACTGCAATCTTGGTCAGAATTGAGGAAATAAAACTTCTGTCTGACAATTCTAATCGTGTGACGTCATCTTCAAACGATATTTATGGAAGGGGTCAAATTAGGACAATATTGACTTGATTCCCGCCTTTTTTCTGATCTATACAACAGCTGACGATACTGGAAGCTAAACTGTACCGACACCATAAATCGGGTACTGGCAAAAGCGAACCGTTTCAGGATACCTTGGCATCTGTTTTATTTTCCTAAGAACTATGGTATGTCAAGAACTATGGGAAATACAAGAAAAGGTCAACGAACTGGAAAGCAAGCTCTGTACAAGATTTTTATAACTAACATTGCAATTTTTCTTCTGTGCTGGTGTCGCATCTTGTTCTAATTCTGTCAGCTTGCTAGTACCTCCTTGTCGCTTGGAAACTAATACAAGGTGACCAAAAAGCATCATAAATCATAGTAAAAACTTTTTCCTTCACAAACGGGTAACCTTCTCATAATTTTTAGATAGAGCTTTTTTAAGAGGTGCCGTTTTAGCTTCTGAATAAATTTCATATTATCATTTCGCTCTGTCCCTCAAGATACATGTGATAAAGAATAAGGTACAAACTAGAAATCCCGACAAATGCGCATGAAAAATCGTCAAAACGCAGCCGGAGCCAAACCTCTGCTTGGAGATTTAAAAATCCCTACCTACCTCAGAACCATATTTTTCAGGACCAATATAGGAAACACAAGATTATTTATCTAAGGCCTAAGTGCAACATGTCCGCTACCAAGACACTTGTTCAACTCCATGACCAGAACGCCTGATCGCAGCACAGATAAGTTCTTCTACATGCAAAGTCAAGTGCTGACTGGACTAGACAAGGGGCACCAAACAACATGCTGAGATAATGGGTCTGTATGTAAACAAGTCTTAGGAATGTCTTGAAGAATTCTCAAGAAGTAACCCAAGACAAATCGTCAACCGCAAAATGTAGTTTTTGTCTTACAGCTGAAATGAGACAATGCTACAAAATTAGGGAGCTGTTTTTTTCCTAGAAACTTTGTTCATCTTTTTAAGAACCAGAAAAAACTCCCCCTCTTCAAAGCTCACGAATTCAAAATTATAAAGATGATAGACTTGGGCTAAAACAAACAGGAATTTTTGAGCTTCTGGCGCCTTTTTCTCTCAGGAAGTAAAACAAAATCATACACTGAGTCATTTACAACCCCAATAATCATCAAGCATCGCACCACACTTACGTCATATCCGTTTCCGGCTTACCTGTCTCTGTTGCATAAGTCTCATTGCATAAGTTGCGTAACGCCAGGGTCAATGAACTTTTACATGACAGAAACTAAGCAGTTAAACACAGTATCCAAAATCATAACTCCACTTCAATCAACGCTCTTATAACGTAACGTAATGTTTATACTGAAATAAAAACTTTTATAACGGCATGCATGCCTTTTTATTAAAGTAAAACCTAATTCAACGTTGAGCAAAATAGGTTGAGTCGACAAATCCTTCAAACATTACCGATAACTTAAAACTTACAAAACGCGTTATTTGGCGTTCTCAGTTAATACTAGTAGCTTAGAGTTAATTTCATAATTTCATTTGTGACATTATTTTCATCGCGAAGTCCAACACCAGATTTCCGAAATAAGATCAAATAAGCCGCAACAAACTGTCCGGTTGTGTAGGTCTTTCCGGCATACTTTTTCCAGACACCCCATAAATACAATGGAACCATTTGTAATCAACCATTTCCTGTAATTAAGCGTTAACGTCATTCCTGCATTAGCATGAAAGTTCATCTGTGTTGGTAGGATACATTATAGAAATTGCTGACTGAAGTTTGACCGAAAATTTAAGTCCCTATAATGATTTCAGTGTTGGAAAGAAAGTTTAGCGATTTCTATTAATCCTTCCTACATTTAACAGTTATACGTTGCCAGTATCCTTACAAGTTACATGCATATAGTATCTGAAAAGTACACAGTTGTTCAATTTTTGCAAAGGAGGTCACTACAGATAAAGGGACGCGGTGGTAGAGTCGTAGTATGTCGGACTGTCACGCAACATTCTTCCTGTCGGACACCTTAGCCATTGAGATCAAAGGTTAACACACGGGCAGGTCGAGTTGACAGGTAAAGATTACACCTGGATTGTACAGGTGTGATTTACCATGGGAGGGGGGGCGTGTTCAAGAACAGACTCTTGTTTACAACGTGTAGACTAGGTAGCCTCCACCAGGCCTTTCTGGGAGTACTTAGTATATAAAGAATTTGGTGAAAATTTTCCAGGAGAGTCAATCCACGAAAGATCACGAAAAGGATGTGATTTACGGTGGGAGGGGGGCGTGTTCAAAATCAGACTCATGTTTACAACCTATAGAGTATGGGGGTGGGGGGGTGATAGAGAATTCGGCAAAATTGACCAGCTGTATGAAAAAGAGAAGAATTTGGCCAAGTAGCGACAAATAAGTTGCCATGGGATTTCAGTCTTTTGTAGTTTATCCGCCGGCCGGTCAGTTCACTCCCAGGCACTACTTTAGGCCAAATGAACTCCTACTAGTATTTTGTTCCTAACTTGGCGAAAGTCCCCTATTACTATTATTCAGCCAGGCCGGAGTCTGGTAGAGACTGTACCTGAATTTTCTGTACGGGTACCTACCCCTACTATAGACTAGGCATGTGGGTTGCTTTTGTGTGCGGTTTTCGGGTCGATTTAAACCTAAGTTCTGGAACAGTTTCTATATCCCCTAGGTCAAACCGTACTTCGTTTGTTGTTGTTTTTGTGTCAAGAAAAAGCTCACATGGTTGTAGAATGGTAGCAGAAAAGATTTCTAAAAAGGTTTTGATCTTTTTTTTGCCATCTTGCCATCGTTAACATAGATGTTCTGGATACATGTATAACTAATAATCATTAGTTAAACCACTCTGTCGCGTGTGGTAACACTTAGAAAATAACTAATTCCTAGCTGTTTAAAACTTTGAAGGACCTGCAGTACTGTTGATTTAGTCGAGCATCGTTGTAATCATGTTTTCAAAGTCTAGGAAAACACATGAGAAAGAACAATTCTGTATGGCGCAATCAGTTAACGGCTGTTTTATGACTGAATACAACACCTATGTGAGCTTCCTTTGAACCCCCTTGCTTGAAAAAAGGGAAGAAATGTAGTTCCCCAAAGTTGCGTGTGTATCAGAGCTCAGAACACCTTACAGGCAGAAGACTGGGATTAAAACCCGCAACCTGTTGAGCAAAATTTCTATCCGACAGAAAGTTTACACAAGACGCTTTAAACACAAGTGACCACGTACCAGTCTTCGCGTACAATGAAAGTTTTCTTACTGGGTGACGAATTCTGAAGAAAAATGTCCCTTTAAAATTGGGAACACTTCCCGACTCAAATTTGTCATATATATAGAAAACCATTTTCCGACACCCAAAACAAGGACAACTTACGGTATAACTATTTTCACAGGTGCATGTGTACTACAAACAATACCTTACAATTTAATTTGTATCGTGAATTAAGTCCAACACCAGATTGCCGAAATAAGTCACAACAGAGTGCCCGTTTGTATTGGTCTTCGCAGCGTACTTTTGGAGACACCCCATGAATACACGTAAACATTCTGGTTCTCAAATCTGGCAAAATTACAAACAAAGGATGGCAGTAAACAATGTCCTGTCCTTGAGTCGACTGCACACCTTTCTAGTTACATGCAACCTGGCTGACAAACAACACCTAGGACTCGAACTCTTGACCTCACGATCCAGGGACAATGTAGCTATGCAAAGTATAGGCGCCGTAAAGCTACCTAAACTTACACTTATAAAATAATACTGATACATATATTCGTATAACAATGACAAAAAATGGACAACGTGTTTGTCGTTGGTCATCGTACGGTTTGATTGAGTTTTCAAGCAGACTGTGACCAAGGAGCTTTTTGTGACAGAACCAACCACAGACAAGGATCCAAGCCAGCATTTTTCGTAACAAGACAGCTAAGATTAGCGGACACAGACACGACTAACTCAAGAATGCCCCAAGACTGCGATCGTGCGACGATCGCCCGACGTTTTTAAGAGAATTTTTCGTCTTCCGCCGAAGTTTTAGTAGATGAGTAACATCGCGGCCATGACACTTCCGTGACTTTTCCAAACAACTTTGACAGCGATATTCTAAATCACCACTGTGACACCAAAATGGGCGAAGGTTACACACAAAAAACACTGACCTGTATTCCAGGTGTCCTGTACACCTGTGTGAGACGTCGTACGTCACAGGTAGGACCTAGACGCACAGGTGTGAAGCCTTGGTCTCACCTGCGTGTACACGGCGTGAGAACGGGAACGGTTTAAAGATCACCTGAGCCTTTTGAGTTAAAAGGACGCGCTCGCTGCAACACGTCGGAATGTACCATTCTAGTCAAGGATGATCTTACATTGGCAATTTCTCATAAAACGCTTGATATGACACATGAAAATTCACTAGTCATACAAATTTTACACTTTCATAGTTGGTATTTTTTCTGAGCGCTTTGGCATTTGGTTATACTTTGAAATCACCACCATTAAAGGCACATAAACAACTTTTTCATAGAATAACCAAAACGTTTACCTGCAAACTAAAACGTTTACGCTCCGATACAAAACTGATGATTGTCAATAATTTGATGCAAAATAAATTTCTTCTATCAATGGAAGTAACGAAACTACAACCTTGTTTAAAACATGTAAAATCTTGTTTTTGTTTGCTCGATCACTGACGCCTTCCTCCCTGGGTTAGAATGGTTTCGTCCTTGTCAATATCCACTTGAATAACCTTGCCCTGAGGCGAGTTCGTGCCACAAGACAAAAGACAGACACCTTTTCCTCTCACCTGTGCACAGGCAGACATCTCAGGTAACCTGCAAGAAATTTCTACAACTGTCCGTACGGTCAATGACCTTGCGTTTTGTCTCGACCGTTCGGTGGTTACTTTTCAAATGAACTTCAGACGACCTTACAACGAATGTACATAAACGTCTGTTTAAAATGTCTAGTCAAACTACCGTAATATAATTTATAACAGTGAACATTGGCACCGATTTGTTTATGAATAAGGCCCCCTTTCCACTAGACGGCGCTGCGCTCCCACTACGACTTAAATAGGATATGTGGAACCTTCGCTTTCACACTGGGTATATCATACATAACGTAAAAGTGTGACTGAGAAGACGACAAACACACAAAGTGTAAAAATATTCGTTTCTTTTCTATACAATTCGTTGAGCGATCTGTCAATTTTCAGGTCACAGAGAGTGCGCGGCGAGAGCGCCGTCCTAGTGGAAAGGGGGTATATATGAGCATGTGATACTAGTATAGTATCAATACACTGTCTCTGGTAAGGCATTAGTTACTTAATCAACTCAATACATGTTAAAAATTGTCTTGATCCTTTGTAAGGAAGTTCTACTCATGTGTTTTGTTTAAACGTCTTTTGATCATGCCTTTTACATGATCAATCTTAATGAGTGCCAATTTCTAACACCTTTTTACAATAGGTATTTAACGTTCCATTCACTTGGGAAATTAGACGGCTAATAAAGATTACTGGAAGTAGTCTGGGTTTTCAGACCTGTTAGGGTGTAACTACAACGCCGAATCACCATCAAAGATCAACTAAGGCTACATGAAGTGCTAACTAAATTATATTCGTGAAATCCCTTGAAGATTCCTAGCACGAGAGCGCGAAAAAAAAGATGGGCAACTGAAAAAAAAGATGGGCAACTGAAAACAAGATGACTGAATTTTCAATAGACAAACCATAAACGTTTATACATAAGTATTTAAGCGACAAAATATGACATTACCAACTTCTATCATATACTTTTGTATGAAAATATGTGTACACTGTTAACGTTACAACCATTTTTCAATTCAATTCATGTAGTTCTCTTAGCTCTGACAAAATTCTGAGTTCAAATCTGGCAAAGAAAGTCTTCAAGTTGCATTCAAGAAGTAGTACGCTAGGTTCGCCATCTTCTTTACAGGCCAATAATCGCTATCTAATAGGTGCGACGTATGGAAATAATCCTTTTATTGAGTTGAGTAAATAACCCCTATTGCCAAGGACGGCTGACCGACTCCATAGCGTTCTATTCACTCTATTTGTCCAATTTCGACTACTAAAATTTGACCACCGATCCGCGGAGAGATATAGGCTAGGTAGTCTGTTCCGGCCAGACTTTCGCCTGGGCGAATATGGGACTTTGGCCATGTTAGGAATAAAAGCCTAGTAGGAGTTAATTGGCCTAGAAGTGTTGGCCGGTCTGGTCGTAAACTGTACTCCTTGGCCATCTAACTCATATGTCGTATTTTCTGTCTTATTTGGCCAATTTCTACTATTTTTTTTCAGCGACCTGTGGAGCCTGGTAGAGGCTAGGGGTAATCCGTATGCTTGGCTGAAATATGCGAGGCGTAAGAGGCCGCACTGCACTAAAGAAACAATGTGACATTTGGTAACGAGTTGTCTAATTTTGCCAACAGTAACAACCGAGCCATCTGACGGACATGGGTATTGTTCGCCATTTTGCCCTTGGGGTTTTTTCTTGACCCCTCGACCCGTGACTTCTTCTTTCTTGTCTACAAGTCATTTAACAAGTCACATCGACTCAGTGCGATTTGTAAACAAGTCACGCATAGTGCCGGTATGCGTAAATAGTACCCGTCCGGTCAGTTTGTTCATAGATTATCCTGCTTTTAAATATTCTGTAGTCATGGTGTGAAGCACGTCATGGCACCTGCAGTACCGGTAAGGTCCGCACACTAGGGTTGGCGCTCGTAGGTGGTGGTGTTATTGATGTGAAGTTTCTCACAGGTATTACTAAAGCAGAAGGGCTTCTTTATGTCTTACAAACACTGTGAAAAGAAAACATAAACGAAATAAATAAAACGAAAAGATGGGGAAGAGAGAGAAAAGGACTGAAACAAACAAGCGAGCAAGAAACAGAAACTATGTTTAACAGAACACGAACACATTTTATGATACACTTATATCATTCCCAACAACTGATCACATACACCGCAAAACAGAAACAGCAATTGCAAAAACATATCAAACACTTATAACATCGACATTCTGGCGACCTTTTCCTGGTATGAAATCTTCTACGTCGTTCGTAATTCCTATTGCAACAGAGAAATGTGTTCTTAGAACAAAATACTAGTGAAGAAATATCCTACCCCAAATTGTTGCCAGACATTGCACCCGTCCCTTTTAGATTCTACCCAAGTCACACTGACCTTCACCCTACACATGTTTTCCCCACAACTTTCCAGATGTTCGGCTAAGAAGATGAAAACTTGCAGACAAACGATTTCAAAATCCGCCATTTGCAAAATCGTTTAGCAATGTCTACTATATAAACACTGAAGAAAACTCAAACATCGTCCGACACTGGATATTCTACAGTTGGCAGAGAGATGTAATGTTACATCTTCATACTAAGCCATACAAATTAGTTGTCTGATTGTGAGTTTAGCCTAGGTTAATTGTATAAACTACATGTAAGTTCCTCGGAAGAACGCCCCTACAATAACTAGTGGCCGGGATTTTTAACCGCAACGTACGCTCGAAACAAGCCCGATTGCTACATCTGTTTGGGGAGTACTTCAGAGGGGCCGCTCAGTCGTTCGGGCCGGTACTAAAGTGTACCAATAACCAGCTCGATTTAAGCAGGCTCTCGTGTGTCCTCGTGAGATTTTGCGAGAGCATGACGTCATGAATTATGTTGCAACGTCAAGTGCAAGCCAGTATACTTCACCCACGAGGATATCTAATGTGTAATAGCACAATAACTTCAATGTATCAGCAGAAACTAACCGCAAGGGAAAGTATGCGTCTTTATATCCTTTTACTTGGAATAATGAAAGACATGGTGAGCGTCATAGATACAGTTTTATGAACGATTAAATAGTAACATCCCACAAACGAGAATGCACTCTCTTTGAAGTGGGCGACTTCAGTATCAAGTTCACAGCATACTTACCTGGCAGAGATGGTACCTTGATCACGTCATTGTGACAATGTGCTTTCGCCCGTAAGTATGTGGTTCGAAAGTCGGTCGAACTCTGGGCTTAAATGAGTTGGTCCATTGGTTTGCAAGTCGGTTGAACTCTGGGCTTATTGAGTTGATCTAATGGTTTGCAAGTCGGTTGAACTCTGGGCTTTAATGAGTTGATCTAAAACTGCAGAATCTAGTCGCAGCATTGTGGTTTGCTTCTGCCCCCCGCCCATTGCGTTGACTGGGCTGAGAGGGGCAGAGGTGGTCCATCCATTGTGGGGCGTTCGCCCTGTTTCGCATCTGCAAAATCTAGTTGCAGCATTGTAGACTGGGCTGAGAGGGGGCAGAGGTCATCCATTGTAGGACGCTGCTCTGTTTTGCATTTCAAGGGTTGAGACGGACAGTGGTGTCCATTTTGTCTGAGTGGAAATTTCCACTTGGGTTTGCTCCTTGGCAAATTTAGCAATTTAGTTTGAGAACCAGTAGCGCCCGGAGAGGCTGCCTAGTTTATTGGTTCGTACTTGGTTGTTCTTTAAGCGTGTCGGTTTGGTTACACGCCTTCAGTTACGTTACGTTTTCAACCCTTGCTGCCCGTGGAGTCCGTGGAGGCTGTCTGATTTACAGGTAGTGTTTTTCAGGGTCTCTGGCAGCTCTGTCTGCTCATATTTTGGTTCCTTTTCAGTTTTATTTGGTTCTAGTTAAAGCTGCATTATGAAGCGTCCTCTTTCAATAAAAGTTGCCGTGTACCGTGATCGGTTAACGTATGAACAAGTGTTTACTTTGCTGAGCGAGGTTTCGGCTCCCATGAGCAGCATTCAGGCTGTTCAGTCTCTGGGACCAAACTCATTCGACGTGTCATTTTCCTCGGTACACGAGCGTACATTGTATGCGGGGAAACTGTCTGGTTTAGACGCCGTGGATGTGTCATCTTACGCGGCGGCGGAGATAATTGTCACGGCCACAAGAATTCCGTATGAGCTCGATGACAACTATGTCAGGAACTGGTTAAATCAATACTGTGCCGTCATCACGTCCCGTATGGTAACATACCGGGACAGACCGACCATCAAAAATGGGAACCGGCAATATAAAGTAGTTTTAAAGCCGGGATGCAATATCCCGTCAGCATGGAAAATGTTTGACGGGAGGATGGTTTTCTTCAGGTACGTGGGACAGCCCCGTACCTGCTTGAGATGCAACCAGGAAGGTCATGAGTCGGCAAATTGTGCAGTAACATTTTGCAACAAATGCCAGTCCATTGGGCATTTGGCCATGGATTGTACCAACGATGTTGTGTGCCTCAGCTGCAGGGCAGAGGGACATACGGCCCGCCGTTGTCCCCTGTCCTTCGCAAACAGGATTAAGATGGGAGCCAGTTGGGCTAAGAGCCAAGAGCTCCCGGCAGGTGTGAGTCAGGTCCGAGAACACCATGATGGAGGGGTTCCTCAGGCTGTAAATAAATCTGATCGGTCGGAACTGGCCCATGTTTCTGACGCAGAGTCTGTTGTATCTGATCCTGTTTCGCCTCCAGGTCACCCTGGCAGTGTGGACCCGGGTACTTCTTCGGCTGTGAAGTCGGATGTTTCTTCTCCGGTCGCGGAGCTGGAGGCTTCTCCTCCGGTCGCGGTGGTTGAGCCGTCTGAGGGCGTGCTGTCGGAGGCCGCTCCTTCTCTGACCAAGTTTTCTCCGGTCGCGGTGGTTGAGCCGTCTGAGGACGTGCTGTCGGAGGCCGCTCCTTCTCTGGCCAAGCCTGGCCTTTCTTCCTCTTCTAGCGAGCAGGTACCCTCAACATCGGCTGCTCCGGTACCGGCCCCTCGCACCCGGTCCCAGAGAAAGAGGCGTAAGGCGGCCAGTCCTATCCGACCTGTTACTCGTCGGTACATGTGTCAGGGTTGTGAGTTGGATTACACAATCACTCTGGAGGTGGTGTCTTGTCATCAGTGCAAGGCAGACATAACTCCAGAATCTGCTCTCCTTGCTTTCTGTGAGGGCCCAGTTTGTCAGGGCGACGATCGCCTCTTTCTTTGTCAGAGCTGCCATGATGGCAACTCTGATATTGCTGACAAAGATTCCAGGAAAAGGTGTAGGGGTGATTCCAGTGAGGGATCTGCCTCTGCAAAGACGTTGTCGAAAGGGAAAAAGATTCGTAAGGAGCCGGATTCCGACTCCAGTCTTGTTATCGAGGAGTTTCCCTCGGACAGTCTTCGTTCTGTGGACGGTAACGAGTCTGACTCTACTGTTGGCTCCAGAAGCCTCATCATTGATGAGGATATTTCGGATGCCTCTCAGGCTCCAAGTCCCGATTTGGTAGCAAAGGCGAGAGCCATTGTCATCTCCTCTGACTTGTACAAGAATAAGGCTGTCTTTGTGTGCAACCAGTTTCTTTCTCATGGTTGCGACGAACTCTTGCATAGTTTTAGGTCTTTGAAATCTCATCTTGCAAAGGCGCATGGCATCTCCGGGGACATTGTGCCTTGTAAGGTTGATAATTGTTCGAGGTTTTTTAAAACCACCATGTTATGTCTCAAGCACCTCTACAATGTCCACCCCCAATTTGTTAACCGAATTGGTGCGGAAGGAATTGATGATCTGTACCACTAATTCCTCACATTCCGATGTTGTTTGACATTCCTTCTCTATGTAGCCTCATGGTTCTCATTGCTACACTCAATGTCTGTGGGCTCCGTAGTCCGCAGAAGAGGAGGCAGGTTTTCGGCTTTTGCCGTCAACATAAATTTGACGTTGTTTGCCTCCAAGAGTGCCATGTTTCGTCAACATCTGAAGCGGCGCTCTGGGAGAAGGAATGGGGAGGCCAAGCGTTTTGGGCATTGGGCTCCTCCAAATCTAGAGGTGTGGGTATTTTACTCTCTCCATCTTTCAATTTTGATGTGGTTAAAAAGTCTTGTGACGACAGTGGGCGTGTTGTCTGTGTCGTCTTGTCCGACGGTGCGCGTAATTTCAAAGTTTGTAACATGTATGCTCCTAACATTTCTGCTGAGCGTACTGGTTTTTTTAAAAATTTGTATAAGTTTCTGTCGGGGGCTGAGCCCCTTATTTTGTGCGGTGATTTTAACTGCGTTGAAGATGTTGATATTGATAAGAGGGGCGGGAATCCGGCTCATGGTAGTGGCGGTTCCACTGTTTTAAAAGACATTTGCGCCGATTTTAAGGTGCATGACTCTTGGAGACATGAGAATCCTTCTAAAAAGGTCTTCACTTGGAGACTGCCGTCCAATGCTGTTGCGTGTCGGCTGGACCGATTTTATTCGTCTAAATGCCTCGTCGTTTCAAACTACTGTTTTTTACCCGCATATTTTACAGACCATGACTGTGTGTCCTTGTCAATTTTATCGGATGTGAAGAAGAAGCCTGGCTTGTGGAAATGTAATGTCTCGATTTTAAAAAGAGACAAAGTTTTAAATGATTTTAAACTCGCTTTTAACAATTGGAAGACTTTGAAACCAGGTTTTCCTTCTTTGCGAGCCTGGTGGGACGATGTAAAGGCTAGAACTCGCTCTCTCCTGATCAGAATTTCTTGTGAACTGGCTAGGGAGAGACGGGAGTCCATGTTTACCTTGAATAATGAACTTGTCGATCTCACCAACAAGATGAACGACGGGGCCCCCTCGGCGGACATCTTGCGTAGGTATGAATGTACTAAGTCTTCCTTGTCCGAGTTGTCCGCTGAGGAGGCTCGCGGTGCTTTTGTACGGTCCAGAGTCAAGCAATTTGTCGAGGGGGAAAAATGTACCTCGTACTTTGTAAGCCAGGCCTCTTCCCGAAGTAGGCAGCGACGCATTTCTTCGGTCAGAGATTCTACTGGACGTGTTGTCCAAGATGACGAGGAGATTTTAGACGTTTTTAAGCTATTTTATGAAGACCTTTTTAGGGCTGAGCCTATTGATAAGTGTGAGGCGAATAACCTTTGTAACAATTTAGAAGGGTCTTTCGATCCTGATGAAGTCTCTTCATTAGAGGGTCCTCTTTCATTGGATGAGCTTTGGGCTGCATTGCATGGCATGGAGAATAATAAGTCCCCTGGCAGTGACGGTCTCCCGAAGGAATTTTATGTCGCTTTCTGGGACGTCATTGCCGGGGATCTCCTCTCAGTTTTTGAGGAAGTTTTTTCTTCTGGCGAGCTCTCTCAGAGCCAGAGTTTTGGTGTTATTACTCTCCTTCCAAAAAAAGGGGACCCTCTGGACCCGAAGAACCGGCGCCCCATCTCTTTGTTAAATTGCGACTACAAGATTCTTGCGAAGGTCCTTAACAATAGGCTCAAGATGGTTGCCGCCTCGGTCATCAGTCCTGACCAGACATGCGGTATACCAGGCCGGTCGATACAATGTAACCTACTTTTGATGAGAGATATTATTACATATGTTAATATGAATAACTTTGACTGTGCGATCATTTCTCTGGATCAGGCCAAGGCCTTTGATAGAGTAAATTTTGATTTTCTTCACTTGACTCTTGCGAAGATGGGTTTTGGCCCGGTTTTTCGCAAATGGGTTTCTATATTGTACAACAACATTACCAGTGCTGTTTTCGTCAATGGGTCGCTATCATCTTCTTTTTCTCTCTCAAGAGGTGTTCGGCAGGGGTGCCCTATGTCACCCCTGCTGTACGCAATTTCTTTGGAGCCATTTGCCGCTACAGTAAGGGCCGACGCTGCGATTCACGGCCTCAGGTTGCCTGGTGGCCGTGAAGTTAAGATCTCGCAGTATGCGGACGATAACTCGGCTATTGTTACAACCGATGAGTCGATCCGCCGGCTCTTTGCTGTTATTGACATGTATAACAGAGGTTCCGGGTCTCTTTTAAATCTTGACAAATGTATGGGTCTCTGGCTAGGTAGTTGGAGGAAAAGACTCGATTGTCCGAAGAATTTTAAATGGACATCTGTATCCATACGTTTATTGGGAGGTACTTTTGGAAGTGTTAATATGCCTTTAGTCAACTGGAGGGAGAGGCAAGCTAAGTTTGAAGCGGTTCTGCGAAGGTGGGACAGCTTCTCTTTATCCTTCGCTGGCAAGGTTGTCGTCATTAATAACCTTGCTCTATCTACTTTGTGGTATATTGCTCCTGTATTTTCTCCTCCCGAGTCAGTCGTCAAGGACATTACGAGAGCCGTCTTTAAGTTTTTCTGGAGTTCTCGTGCAGAACTGGTCTCTAGACAGACAGTTATGCTACCTTTGGACAAAGGTGGATGGGATCTCATTGATTTTGGAGTGAAGGCCAATTGTTTTTATTGTCGGCCGTTTACCGATATTCTTGACCGGCCGGATCTTCCATGGGTCCAGTTGGCAAAATATTGGCTGGGTTTTTTTGCTCGTCGTTTTGAACCATCATCGTGGTCTAACAGTTCCCCCCACTCTCCTGAGGCTCCGCCTCACTATTCTTTGATGCGGAAGCTCACCTTGGAATTTGTTAATGCTTCTGCTTCGAAGGCTTGGGACAAGATATGCACCGTGCAGTCTTTGTACAAAGCTGCCATTTTAGCTCGTTCTCATACCCCTTCCGCTTGTTTTTTAGAGCGGGGTGTTGATTGGTCACTTGTTTTTTCAACGGTGCATAACACTCTCCTTGAGAATAACCTAAAGGAGCTTTCCTGGAAGGTCGCACATGGGGCTCTCAAAACCAACTACTTGACTTGTTCGATTTGGCACAGAACTCCTTCCCCTCTTTGTCCGAGGAGAAACTGTAGAGCTACGGAGACCGTTACCCATACCATCTGGTCTTGTGGCGAGGTGCTCCTGACCTGGACTTGGGTCGAAGGGTTCATTAGGCGATGGGTGGTCTCTAGTTTTCGTGTTTCTCGCACGATTGCTCTCTATGGTGTTATGCCGTCTACCTTGAAGAGGTGTAAGAAAGATGTCTGCACCTATATTTTGGCCGTTGCCCGTTCAAAGATTTGGTGGTCCAGGTGTCAGGCTCTCTTTGACAACAATTTCTTGTCTCACATTGAGCTGGTGTCTCTAATCAAGGAGGCTCTTAGGTTTAAACTGAGAGTTGAGCATGTGCGTCTGGGTTCTCAAGCCTTTGCTCAAACCTGGTGTGAATCCGTGTATTGGGCAAAGGTGGGTCCGAATGGCTTGGTTTTGAAGTTTTAAAGTCTAACGTTATGTGATTGTGAAGAGTCTTAAGTCTGGTTTGTGTTGGTGAAGTGTTTGGTCGGTGCCTCGCTCTGGTTTTCTTCTTCTAAAGTCTATCTCCTTTCTATGAGTTCTAGTTTTATTTGATGTGTTGTTCCGCGACAGAAGGGTTGGTGGGTGTTTACGGACATGTCTGTCTTGGGTGGAATAACATATCAGTTTTCTGCGTTTCCAGTTATAATTTGTTTCTCCTTCTATTATGATGGTCTACAGTTTGGTCTATGAATCTGTCTATACTACTACTGTCTGTCTACCCAAAATCAAAAAGGGTCCGTCAAGGGCGAGGCCCGACCATTGCACACCCGGTCTGGGATGACCCCTTCGATTACCCCAAACGCGGGTAACTCGGCTGCGTAATTTATGATAGTGGGGGTCTGCGTTCGCGCTAACCCCCGCCCATACAATCCAAAAGCAAAACACACACTTCACTAACACTTTAGATTAAACGCTAACATTCTAAAATGTTCATAACATCAGCCCTGTGATATATGTTTTTTTAAGGAGAGAAGTTGAGTTTGTGGCTTGTCTGTGCGTGTGTGTGTCCGTGTTTCGGCGAATCCCACAAAAACAAACCACCGCTCGATGTGCTGTTATTTCTCTCTTTCGCACTGCAAGGGTCGCTAAGCGGTGTGGGTAATGGTGTGAAGTAAGCCATCCGAGTGCCATAGTTCTTTTTCTGAAAACGCACCACGTTCTCATAAGCTCGTGTTCTGGTGGTGATAGACGCTGTTTGACGTAAATGTGTGGATGGACAAACACCCCGTCCAGTTGCGTCCTCTAGCAGGACTTACATTAACTGCAGCGCTCATTCTGATGACATCGCAAACCGACGTGACTGGATTCGGTCTAGATATCCCGCGCTGTCCGTTCGTTCGTCCGCGCGACACAAAACAGACATAGGTACAAAATGAAGAATTGCGTGCCAGTAACAATATGGGAGAGAATACATACAGACGATATTAAAATGAAGTTACATAAGAATATATCATAGAAGCCGGAACGGCAAGAAATGAGCTTGCATGGACTGTCAACCTATGGAAATATACATCAATACTCCCCTATACTGCACTTACTTCATGGTCATGTTGTTACCTTGGCAGTGTTGTTCTCTTGGACGACGGTTTAGCGAATTGCCTCTGTGCAGTGGAAAACCTGAGGTATTGCAGGCAAGGAAACGGGCCTCTATAGCGTGGCCTGACCGACTATTAGCATTTCTAATATATGTACATAATGTAGTTTGCCTTGTGTAAATAAGGCACAATTTGTTAGGGTCAGTAAACCCAGTACAGTATACATATGTACGTTATTAGACAGGTCACTTACGCCATCTAGCGGAAAATGAGTGATTTGCACAATACCTGTGTCAAATAGTATTACACATAGACCAATGAGGAAGTGATCCGATTTCAGGAATAAAATACTCTTTATTCTGTTAAACAGAAACAGCAAAGCAAGTGAAAATGACACTGTACAGATTGCAGAACAGCAACAATGGTGGTAATTTCAATTATCATTCAGATACATGAAGCTTTGCTTCTCTTTACATCACCCAAATATGTTGGTGGCCTAAATTCTCTTTCTACATTCAAATCAAACAGATGAAAATGCATGTCTAAAAAGCTGTGAAATACACTTTTCTACTATGCCCAACAAATACTGGAAAGTTTGTGTTGAAACACAAAAAAATCATGTTTACTTTACACTTGCTAATGCTTGAAATAAAGCAGACATTATCTTTAATAACTTCAACTACTTTGCTTGGAAAACGTGAAGAATAACAAAGTCATCAAATTTTTCAGGATTGTCTGGTTTGTATAAGACCCGACTTAATGCAATATTCAAAGAAATATTTTCAACAGTGCTTTCAATTCAACACGTATACATACTAGTAGTATATGTATTTCTTTAAAATGCAAATAAGTGACTACCATCTTGTATGGCCTCATGTTTCCTCTGATTGTAATAAGACTTGAAAAAAAATTACTTGATGGAACCCTATTTTAAAACATATTTTCATACAGGTACGTTTTTGCCATGATCAAAAGATAACAAGGAATTTTCTTCTTTAGTTATGAACCTGGAAGACCTTTGATTGCCTTTTACTTAACAAAATATGAAACAGTAACACAAAAGGGGAAATCATATCAGGATAACAACTTTCTAATCCCCAAAATTCTAACTTGAATGTTGAAAGAAACATTTCTGATTTTAAAAACAAATGTACACATGGTCAATATTCTGTACGCTATTCCACATTCAACATTGAAAACAAACATTTTTTTTCAACTCCAAACAAAACAAAACTAACAAACATAAACACTTCCTCTGGTCCCTTTATACTTTTCAAAATATGTGCTACAAAAATATTGATTATCTTACAGTGTTCATATGGCATTGGCTTTCAACCTTTGTTTCCTATATGAATACATAAAAAACTTGATGAGTCATATTTCTGTGACACAATTTTGATATCACATGCACATGGTTCCAACTAGTCTCCAATTATAATAAATAACGCAAGATTTTTATTGGTACATCAGTAAGGAGTTGTTTAAATGTGAAATCTGGATCAGGCCTATATATAATACATGTACACATCCCACTACAGAAATGTGCTTGTTGCAATGGAAAAATGAATTATTACACCGTTTGTAAAAATATACCTTATGTTTCTAATCCACAAAAAAAAGAAGAGTATTTGTAAGCGTTTATGACAGATTTAAAGACGAAAATTAACAACATGGGTTCCCAAACAATGAGTGTATGGCAGGGTTGGACAAGTTTACTAGTCCGATCCGCCAAGTAAGATTTTCCATTAGTGAGATTTTAGAAAACTTGTCCAACGTTAACCGAGCATGGAACAGGAAAAAAATTGAAGCTGTCTGGATGATATCTCAATATACTTGTCATGTGTATATGGCATTCAAGTAATGTAGATTTTTCATATCAAAATATTCTTCATCTATATATACAGATTGTTACATTATGACATAAGGTTTCATTTTTCCATTTTTCTGTGCCTTATACATACATGTAAGTTCAGTATCTGGTGTGAATAAGTGAGTGTTGCTGTCTTTTAAAGTTAAACATGACAGAAAAAGTGGAAACCTACAACTGCTGGGTTGGATTTCCAGTATACAGTCAAACTTGTACAATTGACCACCTCTACAGATGTCAAGGACCACCTGGCCTTTGATATACAGTCAAACCTGTACAAGTGACCACCTCTATATCAGGACCACCTGGCCAAAATGACACTTTATTGGTGGTCACTTAGATGATTTTTCCTGTTGACCAAATCATTACATATACTGTCTTTAGTGACAACCTGTCTAAAAAGACCAGATTTTATTGGTAGATTCAGCGGTCTTGTTGGGCAGTTTTGACTGTTTTGACTTTTGACTGTCAATTGTGCATGATCATTTTGTGACATACTAGTACTCTCTTATCAATATAATAAGCTAACTGACCTACTTTCAACACCTCTGTACATATTTCTCTCCGTATCATCATGAAAAACAACATATATACATCTTCTAGACATTATGCAAAATATATATCATTTTCCTATTATTTTGACTTTACATTCTTTTCTGAGAGCTTGCATTGTCTTGGTTATAACTGCAATACTTTAACATCTACAATGTACAATAAGTACTCATTTCTATTGCAGATTTTGATAGTCTTACAATTACTGCAAGCATTTTTTATGCTTATCGGGAATGCTGAGACAATCAGTAATTAGCATCCCATTAATTAGCATTAATTAGCCCTGTTAATGAATCAATCTGTAACCTTAGAACCATTCAACTTCTTTCCTATTGCTGTGGTACAACAAATTATTGTCAATTGGCTTAATGTTCCCGACACAACAAACTGTGCAAGCCTTTGTATATATACCAATGACCATCAGAGTCATTCCCATGTTCAATATCTTTGCAGTAGAGATAGACATCATATTGGGATACAATTACAAGCTGCAGTTTCAGACAAAGTTGCTTGGGGCACTTTTGTCTCAGGATGAGTCTTCAAAAATCCTTTATCACAGTTCATTGTTACATGCATATTCCCTATCTTGTTTGTACCATGTACTTGTAATTAGCCTGTGGGTATGAACTTGCAAATAAACTTTCTTTAACTTTTTTATCTTTTCCAAAATTTCATACATGCTACTTTTAAGAAGGCCTAATACTCCCTCCAAGAAAGAAAAAAAAATCAATTCCCATGCACTGTAAGGAAAAAAGGGGTGTGTGTATGACTATTTCAAACACCTTAGGTGCAATCATGCATGGCGGGATTTTCATTTCAAAATTGCAGGTTTTGTACTGATATTCCTTGACTGTACTGTCCACAAAAACCTTGATTTTTTTCTATCATTTCAAAAAACATAACTGTTACACTTCCTGATGTACAATGATGAGATCATCTTAATTTTCATTCAGCTTATATCAACAACCTTTGAACTTGACCTAACCACTACTAAGTAGGGGGTGCAATTAACATGGCTACAAAGTAGTGACCTTGATCTCCACCTCTTCATCCGCTAGTCCAGAGTCCACGTCGTTCGGCGAGTGCGGAGATTTCGGAGGCTTGTGGCTTGTAGGAATTAATTTTCATTCAGCATATATCAATGACTTTTGACCTGGACCTAACCACTACTAAGTAGGGGGTGCAATTAACATGGCTACAAAGTAGTAACCTTGATCTCCACCTCTTCATCCGCTAGTCCAGAGTCGATGTCGTTCGGCGAGTGCGGTGACTTCGGAGGCTTGTAGGAGAACAGCGCCAAGGCGAACCACATCGTGGACAGAAACTTGTAGATGATCGCGGGAATGAGCATCCATTTGCTGAGCTCGGCGTTCTCGTACTGGTAACACGATCCCTCCTCGCCACACTTCTCCTGCCACAGGATACACGTCTGGTCGATGATCGCTCCGAACAGGATCGGGCCGGGAATGGTACCTATGGGGCATAGTAATAATAATAACTATAGCAGTTTCAGTTTATTTATTTTACCAGGAATACATCTCAGGTCAGCGTTGACCTGTTTTTCAGGCAATCCTGGGCACATGCGCATACATAAAAACAACACAATAACAATAAATAACAACATACTGTAAACATAGCATTACTAAGCCATTAGATGTAATTGGCGCCTAAATGTCCTGAACTTCATCATGCTTCTCCTCAAAATTTTTTAGTATAGTGGAGGGGCTGGCAAAAATAACTTGAACCAACGCGCTGTGCTTTCATGAAAATGGGTTCATTTTGCAATGACAGAAGGTGTCAACTACGACAGTATGATATATTATAGTGATTCCTTTGTTGTGAAGTGGCAAAACGACTAATAATTGTCTTGATTATCGCCCATTCACAAGTTTTTGCAGACAATGCTAACTGGAAAAGTGACCATGCCACTTGGCACAAAATCTGTGAATTTTCATTAATTTTAGCAAAACTAACCAAGAAAAAAGGGAAGAAACACACTAAATTTCAAAAGTAGTATAGTGAAGCTGGGCTAGGAGTATAGTGGAGGGCCTCCGTTATTCCATCCTCTGGGGAGGACTCTGCTATAGTGAGATTCAGGGAAAAAAAAGGAAAGTTTTGGCTCACTGAAGAGCTAATCTTCAATCCTCCATTGGTCATGACAGAGAAGACAGATGCTATCTAGTAGTATAATCTACAGTATTTACAGGTTCATTGTACCAGGGAAATTCCCCAAGCTTCTTACGACAAGCACAGTGAACAGTGGACCCGTCCTAAAGACCCCTTTACAAATCAAGAATTTAGCTTGGCCGAGTTGTCAGCAAGCTCTAAATTACGAGGAGGTATGACCCTGATGCCGACGAATAAACTCTGCCATTTGTTCGTAGTCATCAGGGTCATGCCTCCTCGTAATTTAGAGCTCGCTGACAACTCGGCCGAGCTAAATTCTTGATTTGTAAAGGGGGCTTAAGGACCACAACCCTTTCCGGTAGCTGAATGTCAGGTGAGTGACACAGCTGGAATCGCTTTTGTTGCCTCAAGACCCCATTCAATGACATATTCCTCCTAGATTTTAAGTTCAATATGGTTGTTACAGACAACATATCACATTGGGCTCCTACTTGTATCACAAGAGCTTCCAAAAATTTAAATGCATTAAGAGACTGCTACTTACCAAGGACTCGAACTAGGATCCACTGTATTCCAACTGCAAGTGACTTCTGGGTGTCAGGAACACATCTGTATAATCAAATTCAACAAATTTCAGTTGCATTTCTTGCCAACTACATCTAGGTTTTACAGCAAAATGGAAAACATTTGCAGGATTTAATATTGTGGTAGGGAAAAATGGAGTAGTGCTTGCGTTGGTCTTAGATTCACGTTTGAAACAAGCGGGTACGCAGTATAGATAGAAGACGGAAAAGAACATTTTCGCTGTAGTTTCAAGTGCAAAAATCACCACAAAAAACATGTACGTTTCAACTTTCTCCAACATTTTCTCTTTGATTTTACAGTTTAAGGTCATTAGGAACAAAAATTGAATCCTGGGCATCATCAACCAATCAGAACTGACCTGAGCGTTGCCGTTAGCGACGGGATGGAGAGTAGGAACATGGAGAGAATGATGATGAAGAGAACACCCAGGAACAGCGGCTGGAGGTACGCACATTCCGGCGTGCACTTTCCTGGAACTGCCGTGGTGAGGTTACCAAACGGGTCAGGCGCAATGCACGAACAGTTGGCGTACATCTGATAGAAGATAATCAGTAAACAGCATGTCAATCTGGTTAACCAATCAGCAGTGGGATAAAGTTTAAATCATCCAATCAACATACAGATACTAGACCAAAAGGACCAAAGTGGAGAGAAATTCAGATTTAAGCTTCCAATCAGATATATTATTCAGATCAATTCAGCCAATCATCATGTAGATACCAAACCAAGAAGATCCAATAAGGAGAGAGATTCAATTTAAGTCATCCAATCAGCATGCAGCTACTAAACCAAAGACACTCAGATGAGATTTCCTACCATCACATCATCCAATCAGCAAGTAGATATCAAACTAAGCAGATCCAATAATGTGAAAGAGTCACTTCAAATCATCCAATCAGCATGCAGCTACTACACCGAGAACACTCACGTGAGATTTCCTACTATTGCATCATCCAATCAGCAAGTAGATATCAAACTTAGCAGATCCAATAAGAGAGAGTTGCTTCAAATCATCCAATCAGCATGCAGCTACTACACCAAGAACACCCAGTTAAGATTTCCTACCATCACATCATCCAATCAGCAAGTAGATATCAAACTACTAAGTAAGCAGATCCAATGAGAGAGAGTCACTTCAAATCATCCAATCAGCATGCAGTTACTACACCAAGAACACTGGGGTGAGATGTCCTACCATCACATCATCCAATCAGCAAGTAGATATCAAACTAAGCAGATCCAATAAGAAGAGAGAGTATCTTCAAATCATCCAATCAGCATGCAGCTACTACACCAAGAACACCCAGTTAAGATTTCCTACCATCACATCATCCAATCAGCAAGTAGATATCAAACTACTAAGTAAGCAGATCCAATGACAGAGAGTCACTTCAAATAATCCAATCAGCATGCAGCTACTAAACCAAGGACACTCAGATGAGATTTCCTACCATCATATCATCCAATCAGCAAGTAGATATCAAACTAAGCAGATCCAATAAGAAGAGAGTCTCTTCAAATCATCCAATCAGCATTCTGCTACTAAAAGGTGAGATTTCGTACCTTGCTGTCTGATTGCGTGGCCAGATCGCCACATCCGGCGTGACACGGTGAAAAGTAAACGGTGTTGTCGTTTCCGCAGACGGGGTCATACCGGTCACGAGAGCAATGGCAGTCTGCGTTGCAAGTGCTTGTGAGACTGAATGATGTTGTCTTGTTTCTGTGGTAGATTATGAAACAAACAAACATTGACTATCAAAGTAAACACTACTGGTCAAAAATTTAGAAACACCTGAGTCAAGATCTTTGCTATCAAACCTCACAATGATTATAACTATAAGACTAGGCCTGAATGAAAATGATGGCAGTGGATAGGCAGCATTGCTAAATAAAAAGATTCTCAATGCTTGTGTCAGGGTTCGAACCAAGGACCTCTTGGGCCTGAGCCCAACGTGCTGAAGATTACATCACGCAATTTCACACGTAAGTCTCATCTGCTCATGTTTCAACGCTATCAGACAGCTTTCTCAGAGCTTCTCACCTACATGTATACTGGGTTGTGTAAAACTAAAAGGAAATGCCAATATCATACTTTCTACCAACCTGATGAAATTATTTTCAAAACTGTACAATAACATAGAAACTCACAGTCCCATGTAGGACGTGTTGACGCCCGCAAACGGCACGTTGTTACACTGCAGAAGGAACACGAAACAGCCCACCAGCCCAACCAGGCTGAACGCCAGGCAGTACCGGATTATACCCACACACTTCAGCCTGAGTCGGTTCACCAGGACTCCACCCAATATAGCACCACCTCCTGCACCAGGCACCACCACAAAACCTGGTAATGAAAGGAGAAGACATGTTGATCATACATAGTAATTTTTTGTTTGACCAGTATTAGCACCCTCTGGCAGAACACATCAGTATTGCAGGCACACTAGTGTTGGTGGCTAATTGTAATATAGCACTGCCTCCTACACCCGGCACCACCACAAAACCTGGTAATGAAAGGACACGACATGTTGATCATACATAGTAATTTTTTGTTTGACCAGTATTAGCACCCTCTGGCAGAACACACCAGTTTTGCAGGCACACCAGTGTTGGTAGCTGTTGCTATATATACAGTCAAACTTGCCCATGAGGACCACTTAGGGGACTGGTAAAATCTGGTCTATGGGGACACGATTCTTTTAAAATGCTCAATAGGAAATATGATCTAAGATACCACCAAAGAATGGTCACACTGACCAGGTACGTCCGTGTGTAGTATTAATACTCCTCAACTCTTGTCGAAATACAGCATCTATATGTTTTAAAAACAACTAAGAAAACTTGTGATTTAGGATTTAAGGTTATTCAAGCTTACAGTTTTTTTCCAACTATCTCAAACTATTCACAAGATTTTCCTCACCCATTAACATGGATGCAGACGAAGCGCTCAGCCCAAACTGTGACTCCAAGAACTTCGGTCCAAACGTTGAGAACCCCGTAATCAATGTTCCTTCCGTGGCACCAGCCAGGTTTAAGAACATGAACGTCGGATTCTTCAGCAGGTATAAGATCGATTTTGGAAGGTCTTTGAGTGAGCGTCCGAACTCCGGGTCGTTCGCTTTGGTGTTGTTTGCCGCTGCGTGCACCTCTGACTCCCTCATCATGCGGTGCCTCAGGGATCCTAGGGGGGCATGATGACATCATACATTATTTGAACTTACTAATAGCTGTTGTTTTAACTGCTTAAGGACTAGTGTGGAGCTTGAAATAGTTGAATACAGCTACTACCATAGAGTCAAGAGACTAGTAAGTATCAAACTGTAGTTTGACTTTGTTTTGTATAGCAATTGATAGTCATTCAGTCTGCATTAAAAAAGTAGGTGAAGTTCTTTCAAAGAACCATATCAAAAATACATCTACATTCAAAATTGAAAAATACATGTGGGTCATCGTATGATTTTGTGGTCATAGAATTTTTAAGATGGCTGTGACAGAAGCAACCACTGACATGGATTGAAAACAATCTTTTCCAGACAGCTGAATTTCGTACAACACATGTACGCTCCAAGCTGATCCTTTAAACTTTAAAACATTGATGAATACAACTTTTAAAATTCGACAGCAATCGGATTAAAAACTAGACATGATAGAATTAACATTCTTTACTGATTAACTAGCATTTTTGTACAATAATCTTAGAGAACGGGGTGCAAATGACAGTTCATGTCTCTTGGTTTTACTTCTAGAAGCCCAGTATGATGACAATGATGGGACAAATGTGACCGCACCCCTTCAAAGATTTGTGACAAATTTGTTACTGTAAATGCAGAAATGTTCGCGGTGGATTAATGTTCGCGGTTTTCGCGGTGACCACTTTACCGCAAATTTAAAACCGCCGCGAACATTTTTCTATTATGATATTAGATTGCAGTCTATGGTGTTACCGCGAACTTAAATCCACCGCGAAAAGTCCTTTTTCCCGCTACCGCGAAATTAAATTCCCGCGAACTTAAATACATTTACAGTACTTCACGTACCTGGTAGACTTTTCGGGTAGCCCAAAATGGGGATGGCGACGGCCCAGGACATGATGGCGGCCAGGAGAAAGCCGACCCACCAGGCTCCGACCCACAGGGGGTGGTCTGGGGTGATGTCGGTGCTGGAATGTCAGAATAAAAGTTATGATACCTGTTATTATTATTTTTTTCACTTCTGTTATTCCAAGGTAGACAAAACTGTGACTGCTGTAAGAAAGCTAGAAATTGCTTAACAGTTTTTTCTTCTAACAATTTTTCTTGTTCTTGTGCAGTTTTCATACCATGGTCCATCCTAACACTGATATTAGATCTCTGGGTTGAGACTCAAACTTTTCAAATAACTGTGCATCACTTCACTACATAAACAAACAAATCTTGGTACACAGCCATAATTTTCTACTATGAATTTCTTCCAATCACCAGAAAGTTTACTTGTGGCAATTGCTTTTAAACAACTAGAAAGGCAACATTTTTAAAAAAAATGCAGGATGTGGGCGAAGGGAAAAGAAAGCAAAAATCGCAAGAAAAGAAGCAACAAGAAAGGCAACATTTTCGCGAAAATGCAGCAAAAAGAGAAAAAAATTAAAAAACATTGTCTGTCCACGGATTCGATCCCAGAGCGTTGGTTTACCAAGCGTGAATAATCCCATTGAGCCAGTGCTACAACATGTTACGAGCGCACGTTTTAACAGGTATACAAATGTATTGCGTTGCTTGAAAAAAACCGCGAGCTTCCGCTGGCTATTTTTCTCGCTTATAATCGAAGGTATTTCACTAAAACTTGGACAGAATACTAGAATATTTTTTGTGGGACATTTTTATGTTGTTATTTAGCCGAGTAGATGCTCTGAACTTGCTGCGTTTTCAACGTTTTTGTGATACTGTGCTGCCGAGTGCCATTTTGTGACCTGTGCGTTGATAGGTTTACCCCTGGCGTATCCACCAGACAGTCAGAATGTTAGCCAATCAAAAAGCTGGAAACGTGGACTGCATGCTACAGGTTCCATTTTTTCTGAGTTTTGATTGGTCGGGTGGAATATCTGTAGAGAATACTAAATGTGTGGCTTCGCCCACATATACAAGTCTTCACTCAAGGTGTTGCTAGAAAATAATGTGATAAGTGCTTTAAGTTCAAATCATGGAAGCGATCAACACCGTATTCCAAGTGCAAATTAAAAGTCTTTTGGAGATTTTGTACCCTGTACAAAACATATTTTGCCTAATAATAAACCTTGGAAGTAACATCAGATTCTGTGTATTGTTACTTTCTACATCGAAAGCAACACCCATACTAAAGTGAGGAAAGGGATGAAAGCTGTGAAAAAAAGTAACAAAAATGCAACTTATGTTCAAATGATTCTCTGTATTACGTTTGTGGAGGTTAGACATCCAGGATATGATAAATAGATGATGGTTCAAACTCTTCTTCTGGATAATATCAAAATTTTATTCAGACGTTTCGGAAGACATCCATCTTCCTTCCTCAGTGACATGAAAATGAAGACAAACAATTTCTCGGAACAAAGAATAATTCTTATGTTCTAAATAAACAAAAAAGGGTAACGGCTAAGGTGTTCTAAAATAAACAACACAGGTAACTATTGAGATGTTCTAAACAAAGTTCTAAATGAAAGAAAGGTAACTGACAAGGTTCTATAATACATTCAAGCAAGTAAATTACCCTTTTTTGTTTATTTAGAACATAAGAATTATTCTTTGTTCCGAGAAATTGTTTGTCTTCATTTTCATGTCACTGAGGAAGGAAGATGGATATCTTCCGAAACGTCATCTATGATTCTCTGTATTGTGCATATATTAGTCATCATATGCCATACATTGAACTTTTTGACAGAAACGACATAAAAAACAAGCAGAGAACAAAACTTCCTGAAATTCAAGTCATTTAACAGCAGACATATAAGCCATTTATATGTCACTATTACCAATTAACTTGTTTCTTGAAATTTTTTTTGGGATAGATTGAACTTTTAAGAGTAAAATATCAAGATTTTCCCATGGAGAATGCACATATTCCTGATGTCTTTCACTCTGAAAAACTGACAGGACTGAGAAAATTTATGAAAGAAGAGAATATGTCTATCATATAGTAAGAGCTACGGAGAGATAATACATGTCATGAATATGCAGGTCTCTCTCTAGAAATGTAGCTCTTAACTTTTCTCTTCTTTTCAGTTCTCAGATTTTCTCTTCTCCAATCATTTTCTGTGATGAACACACGAAACAGGCTGTCCTCTAGCCCGAGTATCAGCCTTTATGTAGTTTAGTTTACTGGGGCTCCAATACTCACCCTCACCATATGATATATAGGAGCTCTGGAAAACTAAATAGGCTGATACTCGAGCCAGGTGTCCTTTGCACATTCTGTTGCAACTTAAGATGGGGCCTCTTGCTGTTTTGTTTTTTTGTTTAGTGTAGGGCATTCCTAGGACACATTGCTAGGTAAAAGCCTGATATAATGTCTGACATACAATTTGATTTGATTGATTTGACATACCTGGTTAGCTCTGTGAAGAATCCCAGGAACTGGCTACCCATGAGGTAACCTGCAGCTGGACCAATGAGTGACAGCCCGTAGAAGACACCTGTGCAGACATAAAGAAATTACAAGTCATGTCAGGGACATTGCATAAAGATTTTATAGTTACATGTACGTTTCATCCTTATAAATACAAGGCAAACATACCAACAATGGGTCCTCTTCTTGGAACCGCAAGCCGAAAATACTGTCAGTCAGGTCAATCTAAATTTGGAAAGTCACATTTCAAACTGAGACTATGTTCCAAATCTTACTTAAACTTAAAGTAACACTTTTTGTGAAACTGCTAAGAGGGCAGGGGAGCAAAATATGCATTTCATTAAGTACAACTATAAGCTGAAAAACAAACACTCACCTAAGTACACAGAAGAGTACGTCGCCTTGACGTTTTCATCCAGGTACGTCACGCCGAGTGTGTAGAGCGGTGTGGCGCCCATCCCGTGTAGAAGCTGCCCGAGCATGTGTAGATACTTGTAGTTCGATAACAGCTTGTCGTCTAGCAAGCACATATCCGTCGAGTTCGCGTTGACACTACACGTAGACTGCACCCCGATGGATTGGTATTGGTACGGGGCAGTTAGGAAGTGTGGTAAGGCGAAGACAAGCGAACCAAGGCCCATGATTATTGCTCCGCAGCCTAACCACCGCGGCTTACGCCCCGTTCCGCCAAGATAACTCACCACGACAAGGCACAGCACGGACGCAATGTCGTAACAGCTTGCGATAAGGCCGGTATCCGAACTCTGCAAACTGAATCTCTTTTCTATTGTCGTAATCACAACGTTGACGAATCCATTAACGACCATACCTTGCGTGAAGGCAAGCCACGACAGGAAGAAAAGAATGGCTTTAGGGTTAGCGAAAAACTGGCAGCACGCAGGACTAAACGGCCCCCACCCACAAGTGGTTTCTTCCGGGTCTTCGTAGTACACGTGCGACATCTGGCTGATGCCAGAGGTTGGGGTCGTTGGCGAATGCGAGGCCGCACCATTTCTGTATCGGTCCTCTCGTGTCGGAACTAGCGTGTCCATTTCAGGTTGGGGGGGGCCCTGCGAACTTTGGTCGCTCGTTCTCTCCTCTTCGTCTCCTGCCATTTTGTTTCTGGTGGTCCCTACAACAATTTACAAACTCCCTTGCAATTTGTTGTAGTAATATCACTATCAAACAAAGTTTTATTAGTCTCACTGTAAAATTATTGTAGTATGACCAAAACAACAGGATTGCAGCCGAACGTGTTGGTCCTCAAACTACGCACAGTATCTGAGTGGAGGTCCTCCCGTGACTGTTTGCTATAGATCAAATGTTGCTGAAGGTATTGACATTGGCAGATTTATATAGCCGTCGTTGCTGAGTTGATGCCGAGCCCCTTGCATAGAATGTGGCCTCTTCACTTGCTGTCGATTCTGATGATTTCTTTTCACCCCACTTGTCAGTCAGTTCACAACGGTTGTCGCGATGTAGAGATCTGTGAAAATACAAGAAACATGCATTTATTAGTATTCTATACATGAAATTTCATGACATTGGGAATATACATGTTTGATGCATTACTACAGTACAGAATTGCTTCAAATGTAAAGTCAAAACAATACTGAAACAAAAACCTCCTTCTGCAATACACATCATTTCAATATTAAACAGTATCATCAGTTAAGCTACAGTAAGAGTATAAAATCTGCTGTCCTGGAGTCAAAGATGCTATCTAAAACATCTGGCCATTTCCAAATCCAGTTGCTTAAGTAACTGCCATTTGACATATCTTATTACCTGGTCATCTAACCAGAATTTCAACGAAATATGCAGTACTGTATCACGATTTTACGAAGGGCTTGAAAACCATCACAGCAGGGCTCTAGCCAGCGTCCGTTTTTCCGTCAATTGACGGAAATTTGCTGCGTGTGACAGAAAAATTTGAAAACGAATCCGTCAACCTTGACGGACAAAAATCCTTGGTCGAAGCTACAGGCTGCTTGGGGACGCCGTCCACGGCCGTAAAAGTCACACACTGTTTGTTTTGCTATTGTTGTGATCGTTGACAATGTGTGTCGGCGCCCTTTCGCATACGATAATCTCATTAAAAACCCGTTTTTCAAGGTCTCAGTTCAGTCTCTCTTACTCATGGAATAGTGTTTTCGCGACAATGGGCATTGGCTGACGGAAAAAAATTTCGAGCTGGCTAGAGCCCTGCATCAGACCAGGGCACTGTGAGTACCACTGGTGCACATCATCAGATATTGGTATCAAGCTAATAATAGAATAATCCATGTGGCTTACTGGTTATCACCAGGTAGTAATCTATAATCAATTTATCACCAAGCAGATGTGATTAAAGGATCTGAATTGCCTTACTAAATGCAATAAATGCAGGGATTGAATTTCCAGTAGTGTTTGCGGCAGTTTTGACTTTGCGGTAGCACCATAAACTGTAGTATAGTGTCACATGTTTGCGGTGGTTTTGAGCTTGCCATGATGAAGTGGCCACTAATAAAACCACGACCATAAAACCACAGCAACATTTCTGCATTTACAGTATAATATCTTTAATTCTTTACTCTTACTTCATATTACATTACTTTGTAACAAGAATATAACATAATGGCCTAATATTCAAAATCAACCATAAAAAATTATAAAGAGTCAGTTCATAGATAGAATAAATATATAAGGGCTTTTTGTCCATACATGCCCTTACCATCATATACATATCCTGCATTGCCACACAATATCTATATGGAAATGCCTATAAGGGAACATGACAATTTCAGAACATTTGTCCTATAATTGAATATCACAATCCCAAAAATAGCTGTATACAAATATACGTAAAAGACACAAATGGGTTTAGGTACGCAATAAATTGAAATAGCACAAATTAATACAAAGATCAACATACGTAATAATCTATACTCCTTAGATACAAATGTATTTCACCCTACATATTAAAGGTACATGTATACGATATAAAAGAATGAATTTGAAGAATATTACCTAACTTCAGTTGGGAAATACAACACTTACCCCTTCACTGAGTTTAAACGTCCCAAATGACTAAACAATACCATCAACTACCTATTACATCTAGACAATTGAGACGCAATGCATATTCAACGTTCTGCTACAATTGTCACGAATCCCTAAAGCAAAGTTATAGGCAATAACTGTTTTGCGTCAGCATCGCGCGTTGGCGGGGCCACATGACCGTTAACACGGGCCAACGCTCGCAATGACACGACTACAAACGCAGGGGAGGACTGAATGAATGGGGGGCAACACTCAGGTTAATTTTTCATGCATGCAAGAGCAAGATCACTGGAATTCAATAGAGGGGCTAGGATAGGGGTTTTGTGTTATGTCACCAATGTTTATAATTATATCAGGGAGGCAAAATAAATGAGTATTCAGTATTTTGGAATACCCCTAAACTAAAGGTATCAATATATTATACTGGGTTTTTATAGCTCTAAAATCTCAAATGGACCAAATTGCTTCCAAAGAATTTACAGGTAGCTTCAAATATTATACAAGAATAACTTTATTGCGCAACAATTGTAACAGTTACAATGTATGGCAATGTGAACAACTATATACTGATACAAATAACTAAAAATTAATGTAATATAATATAACAGTATAAACAATCTAGTGAGTATCATTCTTGTGTTTATAATTATATCAGGGAGGCAAAATAAATGAGTATTCAGTATTTTGGAATACCCCTAAACTAAAGGTATCAATATATTATACTGGGTTTTTATAGCTCTAAAATCTCAAATGGACCAAATTGCTTCCGAAGAATTTACAGGTAGCTTCAAATATTATACAAGGTTGTAATTTTCCTTAGTATAATTATATCTTTAATAGCATAAATGTTTTCATAATAGAAATATGAACCATAAACAACAAAATAGGGTTTAATCAATAGCCAATCAAATCAGAGTTGGACATAACGAGGTTTGGCCTGCTGTGGTCAAGGAAAGTCGATATCATACCGACCTATAGGTCGGACTGCTACATGGACATCATAATATATATGACCTTGGGGATAACGTATGACCTTGTCTGAGGTTGACCAGGCAAGCAACGTAGCATTAGAAAGTTAGAAACTGATTAAATATCGTTCGAAAGACACCTAGAAACAGAAAATTTCTTATGCAGTATATTCTAAGTTAATAGGTGAAAAAGTAATCCTGATTTGATTTTGAGGTGTGCTATGATCCTTTTACAAGCAGCTACTGGTAGTGAAATGTGCCTTTGATACAATTGTGTTTTGGCCAAGCCCTACTACTACGTACTACTCTCCATAAATTTGTGTTTTTGGCGCTCGAGTCTAACACGTGAAGCTCCATGATCATACACAGGTCACTTTTAATTAAGTTTATGTCACCATCCAATCGCAAAATGATGAATGCAATCCCTGACAATATGTTTAAGCAGGAGTCCACCCTACAGAATGGAACTCTAGCTATAATCATGGTTTGAAACTTTAATATTGTGGTGGGCGGATTGTACCAATATTACCTGCGTCATTCCCAGTAGTCTCGTGTCTTCCGCGGCGTAATGACGCATAGACACTACTCGAGGGAATGGCTTTACGTGAAAGATGGGGCGTATGTATACTACAAGAAGGGATGTCTGCCAATGGAGCTTTAAGTTTAACGGGCTCCTAGCCATACTATGCCATTCAAGGGAGGTACGTTACAACTTAGGCTGATAGTATAAAGGATTCTCTTGGGCAAAATTTGTCTCTGAATAACGATGAACAAGGTCTTAAACTTAAGTTAAAGGTTTTAGGATATAGGGACAGTAAAGAATAGCATGAACATAATGTACTATAATTCAAAATTAATTTCTTGCATATTTTTCAGATATTCTATACAAATGAGTACTCATTTAATTTATTGGGATATAGAGTAAAGGCATGTCTTCTTTGAAATATTACAGTTCACAATAATTTGTCTGACACATTGATATTTTCATTGCAAACTCTGTATACTCAATGCAATACATAATTGATTTCATATATAAGTACGTGCACGTATTTCACGTAGACATGATGTAGGTATGTGAAATCCATTTCTGACTTTTCACGCAGTCAGATATCAAGGTTGGATACAAAATTTTCACAAAATCTAAGAGAAAATGCAACAAATTTAGAAAGATTACCTAGTACCTGTAAATGTGTTATTGAACTCAATTTGAAGTTATAAGTCAATTCTCAGCTAGCTTATTCACAACAGTCTCTCACAGCACGTATTAAAATCCTTTTCACACAAGCATGTAAGGTTGGATACAAAATTACAAAATCTAACATAAAATGCAACAAATATAGAAAGGTTACCTACCTGAAATTAAAGTTATAAGACAATTTTTGGCTAGCTTCTTCACAATACACCCAGATCAAGAATTGAGAAGAGTCTTGGTTAAACCCAGAAATCCAATATTCGCCTTGCACCATTATTGATTTTTCTACCTTGCCTGCGTCATTTGGCCATGACCATGAGAGCGAGATGGCCGTAAACGTCATTACATCGAGCGGTCACAAATCTAATAATGCTATGGTTCCAGAAAGTTCAAGTTTGAAAAGATTTTAGAGCAAAGATGGTTGAAATATGAAGCTCAGATGGAAAGAAAATGGTTGGGAACTTGAGAGTCTTTATGCAAAAAATTACAAAATAACAAATTATGACAATGTCATCAAGATACTGTAACAGATTTAAGGTATCTGTAAATCAATGTTTCCAAGATCAGGCCATGAAAAATTAATATTGTATTTCTGATTATTATCGTCTCTTTTTTTTAAAGATTTGGGCCAGGATTTGGCAAGTGTAAAGATAAAGGGGCCCTTGGTTTGGTGGATCTGTTCATCCCATTTTCGTTTGCAACAGAAGTGAGAAGTACCATCTCTATATTTTCATGATGCTCAATATTATCGGTACACAATTATATTAACAGGCCTTAGGGGACCACGGAAAGCATTAATTTTCTGCCATGACGTCCCTGTCACATAGTAGCTTCTTGATTTCTAGAAGGAAGTCAAATTTCAGGTGTACATAAAGATAACTAGAGACTCTTGGGCATATACCTAAAAATCTATCCCATCACATCTGTGAACATCAGACAGTCTCTGAAAATCGTGCACTAATCTTGAATACACTGGGCATATTAGTTATCAAAGCTGAAAACGTCATTAGAGCTTGTAGACTAATTTACCACTCAATTTTCCTGCTGTGTTAAAGGTGTACAAGAACTATAACCCTTACCAGTAACGTGCAAGTCAGGTGGATATAGCAACAGCCAGGATTCAAACTCATGACCTTCAGTTCCGTACACACTACACGTAAACGTAACACAGGGTCGCTAACTACTGGACCATATACAGGCCAAGCCTCCCCTTCCAGCCTACTTCAATTAGTACATCATGTATCACTAAAATGCTCAAATGAAACTAAACCCCTCATTGGCCATTAGGGTTAATGAAATTAAAAATTGGTCACATGATAGGTTATCCTCTTTAGCTGTCCTCGGAATCAAGTGAAGTGGTTTAGAATGAAAGACCAAGAAAGAAAGGAAATGGAAAAAAAAACTTGTATACAGTATATATAAGTTATAAGTACAACATATGCAGATAGATAAGAATAGAGTTATAAGTTTGTAAAAACTGTTGACCAAAAGAATGGCAAAATCCACCCCCAAAAATTGTACCCCCTTGCAAATCCTGAATGGTCTGTTCCTGCCAGATAACAAATTTTGTACGTATAAAAATGTGATTTACTCTCACCTCTCAAATAGAAGTACCCCCTGGAATAAAAGTACCCCCCGGACAAATCTTCAAAATCTAATAAAAGTACCCCCTGGAATGAAAGTACCCCCCGGAAAAATACCAAATTGACATGTAAACTGTGCCCATGCTACTTCAGTCCAAGAGAAGATGATAAGCAGGTAGGCTCTTTTTATTTATTTATGCCTCAGTACCATATCAGTTAATTGTATAAATAATGAACAGAATAATTCCTATTGCTCCTTGCACATATTTTCTTTATCTGAGTGTCACACCATCAACAAAGATTAAAATTAAAGTAAAAAAAATGAATGAAAATAAAAATTGACGAAATAAAAAAAGAAGTTTATTTTATAATCATTGTTATAAAATAACATTTTGAAGAAACATTCCAACTTAGAATACCTTATTCACCACTTGTGCTATTTTCAATGTTGCAGAAACCAAGGAGGTCATAGACACTGCCCCCTATCGAAAAATAACGGTACTGCAGAAAATATATAATTTTCTCGCGCATTACCGCGAGATTCGGCGTGAGTTGATGAATCCAACATGGCGGATGTTTTCGAGCCGATTGAACGCTGTGCTTTGTTTTGGAAGGATTTTTTCGTTGCTGGAACATTAAAACAAGTTGACTACGGGTGAAAAATAATGGAAAAGTATTGGTAACTTTTTAATTTGTTTGGTTGGTGGTTAATTTCTGTGTTTTGATAGAGAATTTACGGAAGTAAGTGACTGTGTGTGTAGCATGTGACCTCAATGTTTTCGTCTTTGTTCAGCGCAAATTTCAAGATTTTTGGAAGGTTAAAGATGGTCTAAAACGAAAAGGATATATTTTTTTACGAGTCCAGTACCGAATCACATGTGTTCCGGTATTTTTGGACCTGAACCGAAACGTTTTTTCAAGTCCAGAACCGGTCCTGCGTACCGGTACGCATCCCTAGTTATGTTTGGGTCATAGCGCTAGCGGCAGGGAAATCCGCGCTGCCTTGTCCGAAAAATAGTGAATTTTAAGCAAAGGTACCGCGGAAATATGGGCAGAAAATACCAAACTTTCAATATTTTTGGGGTCCCTGGTTAGTAAAGAAAGCCCCAATTTGAAAAAAAAAAATAAACGTACCGTCTAAAATAAGGACGTACCGGGTGGATTTTGAGGCGGAAAAAAATAAACGTACCGGTACGTTTATTTGAGAGGTGAGAGTACTTCAGCTTTGTTTCTTAGAGGCAGCTGCTACCAACTACACAACAGCTCTAGGATATATATACAAAGACTTAAATCAATGGGGTCATATCTACATCACAAAGATTATGATCTTCTATCACTCTCTATAAATTATAATAGAGTCTATTCTCATTGATGTCCGAGGCTTTCAGAACACCCCTTTGATCTAACTGGCTTTCAAAATCAAACAAAAAAGACAGATCAAGCAGTATATAATTGATATAGTTGTTGGTTACCAAAGGAAAGGAAACCAAAAGCAGACTTGAAATCAAAAATCAATATCAATCATGTTCGACTTACCACTGATTTTGATTTATAGCATAGTGGCCTATACTGACATGATGAATTATCTGTTCCCCTACTAGGACTACCCTGCCAACAAACCAAACCACAGGACCACCTTATACTTTATAGTGAACTTATACTAGTAATAATTATATCATACATACCCGTGGGGAAAAACGGAGTAAGAAAAAAACTAAGATTCATACTCCTTGCCCTAGCTGCCACTCCTCAGACCTGCTCCCATCCCTATATAGCTAGCAGACCTCAATTGTTTGTGCCCTTCACTTCAGGAAGCCATTCGAATTCCTCACTTAGGTGAAAATGAATATGTATAGCACTGGTTAACTTGTAATTACAGAACAACACTATTTCCTCTATTCCTATTGGATGTTTACCTGGGTGATAAGGAAAAAAGACTGCCTGGCCACTTTGCAACCCTGCCCATCAAAACAACCTTCCTACATAGGTCAAAGCCCTTAAGTTTTAACATTATCATAGTCACATTATGACATCTTGGTAGACCCAAGGCTCTATTCATAAATACCCGGCTTATGGCTCTTGATATCGAAAGACGTTGAATAATTTATGATTCTATTAACTGTTGGTGGTTGGAAATGTACTGCCTAAAGGGAACAATGACAACGCCATTAATATTATGTTCTACATACATATAGTTTATATTGAAGTTTGGTCTAAATATACATTACAGATACACCAAAACGTTACGAACCGGTTTGAGGAAGTGACGCGCTGAAAATGGTCGCTAGTTCCCAAATGTCAAACTCAACGAAACTACCAACATGGACAGGGTCCCCTTGGACTCAGGATTATGATATGAGAACATAAAATGATCTTGGGGATATGACTCTACTTTTCTTCCATGAAAACAGCAGTACAAAAATTGTCTGTTTAGCAAAAACTATTCGTTTGTTTACTTAGCATATATTACCTTACAACACACAACAATTACCCTTACCTGGGAACAGGTAACAGCTATATGCAAATGGCGGCATTCAAACCTCAAACAATGGCCAAGAACAATTTGGGGCATGCAGAAAAACAGCTTTCCAGTTCATGGCAGAATTATGCAAATGACACCTGTACTGTACAGTTAACAATGAGCAACACTGAATCTTGTTATGCAGCCACACCTGTTGAGAACAATGCATCTGTTTCCTGGGTGTCGTAAAGATGTATATCATGGGGGTAGTCATGTGTGGTTTTGCCACGCTAACACCAACAGGGTAACTTTTCCAACAAGGTATTATGTGACCATCCAATCAATTATTATATGTACTAATGACACTTCTAATCATAAAAAAAATCAAGGCCATAGCATGTCCAGGTCAAAAGATTTTAAAAAAATGGAAGTTCTGCTGCAGTACCAAGGTTACATACTAGGGGGCCCAAAATGTATCCCGACTTTTGTCTTCCCTACACCAATCTACATACCAAATATATCGTCGTAATCCATCCAGAGGTTCTTGAGTTATGCTGACTAAAACAATCTAGAACAATTTAGATTTACACACACACACAGACATAATCACAAACACACCCAAAACAATATGTCCATTTTCATGGAGATAAAAAAAGGAGAAGTTACCTGTATACTACACTCAACACCCTGACCCTTGCCCCAGATACTGTAAATGCAGAAATGTTCGCGGTGGATTAATGTTCGCGGTTTTCGCGGTGACCACTTCACCGCGAACTTAAAACCACCGTGGAAATTTTTCTATTATGGTATCAGACTGCAGTCTATGGCGAACTTTAATCCACCGCGAAAAGTCCCTTTTCCCGCTACCGCGAAATTAAATCCCCGCGAACTTAAATGCATTTACAGTATGTCAATCACCAGCCAGCCAGACAGGCCTACTTGTTGACTGATGGAAGGCCCCCACTGCTCTAGTTAGTCACCCTATCCCCTCAGCAGGTATTGGACTACAAACAACACTTTACTTTCACTCAGGGAGTTTGGGGTCAAGCCATTATACACATCAATGGAGGGAGGTAGACAAGAGTACTGTAAATACAGAAACGTTTGCGGCGATTTATGTTTGCGGTTTTCATGGTGGCCATTTCACCACCAATTTAAAACCACCGTGAACATTTTTCCATTGCAGTTAGAGACTTAAAACCATCACAAAAAGTCCTTTTTCCGCTACTGCGAAATTAAATCCCAGCAAATTTAAATGCATTTTTAGCATATGCTAAAATAAGTTTTAGGCCAATCTCCAAACAGATGTTTGGGTGACATAGTCACATACAGTAATCACCTAACTGATTTGTAGTGACTTAATTTTCTGTCATTCAAGCTTATACACATTTTCATTACTTTAATGACCAACAGTCTGAAATCCGGACTGTCCAGAATTCCAATGAAATTGGTTAAAATGTGCATTTGTGTAAGCTTGAAATGATTCAACAACGAATATGGGCTCCCAAACAACGACAGCGTTATACCCCTAGTTACTAATGTAGTAAGACAACAACCAGTGCTGGTGCCACTTTAAAAGGAACACAAATTTCTGACTCATATGTTTGCATGTATGCTATGTGTTAATGCTACAAAGCGATAAGAGTATGGCTGTGTATGCTATGTGTTAAAAAATAATCAAGAGAATACATTATCTAATCAGAACAAGTTAACAAGAAGTCAGGCATGCCATCTGGATGTGATAATAACCCATTGACGAGCCCTGAGTCATGTTGAGTTCTCAGTAATTCCCACCATGTGGCCACAAAACTTTCAGCCATCCTGTACCCTCAGGCCTGGCTGATAGGGCTGATAAGGCATAATCTTAAGTTCAAATTCATGGCCATGGGCAACTGTAACACATGTGGGTTGCAGCCACAAATTGTGTGCCAACGGCAAGAAAACTGGGACTATCTGAAGTCATAAACAAATTAGTAACTCATAAAAGAGTAAAAAAAGTTTTGAAAAAAAGAACAAATTTACCCAAAATTGCAGTCTATGGAGACAGGAGAAACCAAATGTATCTTTGGGGTAGTGGAAGTACCGTTAAATGGTTAGTCATGGTGGCTATATAAATGATCTATATTATAATTCGCAAACATTTATTTTCTAAACAATCTTTTTGTATTCAGCACTATTGAGTATGAAAAATGTTTTTCAATTCAATTTTTTTTCAGATCCCTTGTTTCTGTTTTTTTTTTTTTTTTACTCAATGGTCACCACGTAACAAGGCCTGAAGGTCACTCAAGGTTACGGGTTACATGATTGGAACTGTAACAGCAACTCTTCGCCCTAGGTCAGAAACATCATGATTGAGACCAGCCCAATTGCTCACTATGAGTGAGGACTATCTGACCCAATAGGCGAAGCAGGGGTTACGGCTGCTCGGGAGATTCCCTACCCCTATTTTGGCCGGAATGGTTTGATCCGCTTGGAAGGATGTTCTCACATGTGGCGGGTTCTTTAACGTGCATAGGGTATGGCTCTCCCCATACTTTATCCCTCAAGTGCACTGACATTTGCACCCCTATTTCAAAACCATTTTTGGTCCATTCCAACAGGTTCTGCCACACATGTGACAGACAGACAAAAGTGGAACTGGTGGTGACATCATCATGTCATCTGCACCCTTGTTTGTCATTAGTGACCTCAAGTAACCTTCTACAAACACATCACCACTGTAGTATAGGGCTGTTTGACTTGTAGCCAAGTTTTCAGTTTGTTTTGTCCCACTTAGTGTTATCTACAGTGATAGAGACAGAAAGAAAGAATGGTTGTACAAAGTATTATCATAGAAAAGCATAGTTATTGATATTAGTTCACATGTCATGTATGTACTACTATTTAAAACTTGAAGGCTACTGTCACACTTATAAATTTATATGGCTTTTGGATTTGAACTTGAAATCAGTTCGGTAAAGTCAGTACATAATGTTACACTCAATATAGGACAATACTAGACTGAATGGCAGATCCACCTTACTAGACGGTAACCCCTTTACCCCTTTGCCACATGCCATGCTAGTGATGCTACCAGAGTTTACACCCAATCTATATCTATATAGTCATCTATTCAGGGTCTAACTCATTGGGATATTTTGGCCCTAGAGCTGGGGAGCTGGCCTCTGTAAGGGCCCGGAAACAGTCTGACATCCAGGCTACATACATAATATAGATTCGGGGAACGAATAACTCCTCTTCATGAAGAGGCACTGGATTCCAGATCGCAAGGTATATATAGTATTTTCGAAGATTTAGACACGTTCATTTCTCCTGAAACACATAAAACCCATATCAACCTTACACTTGTTGAGTAGTAGAACATCATTTTTAACTACACTAGAACATTTTAAAACAAATACCAACCTTTTAACATATACAGCACTCAAACTTCTAGACGATACTGAACTCACAGGCGTTCACTGCGACTGCAACTAACGTCCTCTACTGCGTAGTTTGTCCGATACAAAGGAAATCTGATTGGTCACTAAATATTGGCTGTGCTGGCCCGGGTGACTGTTCACGACAGCATGTTTGATCAAAGATGGGAGTGGCGACGCAAAAAATCACACCACCTCTTTATGAGCAATCGCGAAGTGACCCATTGCTCAAAACCTTCAACAACAAAGGAAAGACGGCGATAGAAAAGCAAAGGACAGCAAATCTACCATGCTAGTGATGCCACAAATATACCACACGTGGTGTCTTTGCTCTGCGTATTATCGAGTATTCTTGTTGGAAGAAAAGAAGCATCACGTTTGAAAACAAGACGAATCACAGGCAAACAACATAGAGCACTCACCCCGAGCAAAAGTCAAGTTCAACTGAAATACAATACAGCTGCATCTGGCTGACTCAATGTGGAACTTGGCAAACGTAGCAACGTTTTGTTTCTTCTTGGGGTGAAATATGAGGGTATGTCATAACCTTAGCTGAACTGCATACTAGGCATTTTGGGCTAAGATTTCTTTACAATAAAAATCTGTATGCATGGCATGTTCAACTCAGATGGACAATAATTAATAACAAATCAGTTATACAATTATATATTGGAATAATTTACATTTAAATACTAATTCCCTTGTGGTTTTGTGTCTTTCTTACCACAATTACCTCTATGCAAGGACGTCAGAAGTCCTAAAAAGGATGACCCTTATATGTTTTGACCTCTTTGTGCTCTATGCATTCTAGCTGCCCTTACAGAAATACAGTTCATGTTACAACAGATATCACATACAGACAGTTGTAAAATCTAACTCACCAAGAAAGAACCAATCCAAGTTTATTCTCTGAGTCCTTCTCCAGATTACTCATATCTCTCTACTACATGTACCACACTACCACTGTAGTATCAGCTCTGGATCTATTGTTACATTGTATATTGTGTATAAACACCCTCCCCACTTACTCAGATAACAATAGATACACTATTGACATCCTTGATCAATAGTATTATTGACATGACCCACATCTGCAGCAGGTGTGCTGACACAACTGTCAGATTATGAGACTAATTTAGGATAAAGAATTCATTAATTCTATATTAAAATGTTTGTCTTATGTAATACAAGGCAACTAAATACTTTTAATAGATAATAAAATACAAAATGGTTATATTACTTAACGTTACAATGAAAGAAAACTCAATAATTTCAACATTTAAAAAATTCTTATAAAAACACTTCAGTATTTAAGTTGACTACATAAAACCCACTACCAATAAACCACCACAATAATTTCGACATTCAAAGACAGAAATTTCAGGAAACTGAAGAAGAAAATCGACACCCCTCACCTTCATTTTGAAACATTTCACCTCAATCAAAGGAAGCCTCAAGCCTGCCAATGATTTACAAATCTATCAACTCATTCCCCACAGAATTAATTGTAATCCCAAATGACCTTCAGAATTTGATCTGTCCAAGGAGGTTCTATTCATTGTGGTCACTACCCTTAGAGAGTAATCATCCGTTAATTAACTAGATACAACTTTATCTAGTTTCCACGTTAGGCCAGCACAAAATGATAGATGAGCTGTGGGTGAGAAATGAGTTTGAAATCTTCACTAGAATCAACCTCAAATTGTAAGGTCTCTGACTAGGACACACATGACTTTGCAGGTTTGAATTGAGTTTTTTAGTACACTGTTGTATCTTTTCTAGCGAGCTTACAATTGATTTCCATGGTACATAAGAGCCATGCCAAATGAAAGAGAAGCTCAATGGGTGAAAAAAGGGGTTTGAAAACTTGACAACGCTCTGTCCAAATCAATCTGGGATTGTGGAGTATCAGGATAGGTCTTGAACTGGATTGACTGAGTTAACTTACTAGAAGTGTTTATAAGGTTGCCATGGTTATGTAGTTAAGACTGCACAAAATGAAAGAGAAGCTCAATGGATTAAAAAAAAAAGGTTTGAAAGCTTGACAACACTCTGTCCTAGTTACTGTAAATGCATTTAAGTTCGCGGGGATTTAATTTCGCGGTAGCGGGAAAATGGACTTTTCGCGGTGGTTTTAATTTCGCGGTTGCACCATGCACTGTAATCTCTTACTGTTATGAAAAAATATTCGCGGTGGTTTTAAATTCGCGGTGAAGCGGCCGCCGCGAAAACCGCGAACATTAATCCACCGCTAACATTTCTGCATTTACAGTAATCTGGAATTGCGGGGCATCTAGAATAAGTCTAGAGTTAGATTGACCTAGTCAACTTGCAAGCGAGGAGTTGATGTGGTTACTATAGCAAAGAGACCCAAAACGAAAGAGAAGCTCAATGGGTGAGAAACGGGTTTGAAAGCTTGAAAACGCTCTGCCCAAGTGTCTAGAATTGGATTGACCCTTGTTAGGTTACAAGAGAGGAGTTGATGTGGTTACTATTATAGCAAAGTGGCACAAAATGAAAGAGAAGCTCTTTGGATGAGAAAAGGGTTTGAAAGCTTGACAACGCTCCATCCAAGTCAATCTGGGATTGTGGAGTATCTAGATCCTAGAATACTAGCAGAGGGGAGTTTATATGGTTAATATGGGTTGGAAAAGAAATGTTTTGAAAGCTTGATAACGCTCTGTCAAAAACAATCTGGGATTGTGTGGTATCTAGGATATGTCTAGATATAGTCAGCTTATGAGAGACTTGTTACCATAGCAAGGACTGCACAAAATGAAAGACAAGCTCGAATTATTAGGGCTGACGTCAGAGTTGCGTTGCGCGGTAGAGGGCAAAAAATGGGAAGACGATTTGGGTGTGACTTAAAATCCTTGAAAATCCTTCTTTTCCTTGAAAATTTTTGCCCAATCTGGAGACTTTTTGAGTTAGAAGAGACAGGTAGGGTCTAAGCTTTCCTGTTTGGGTCAAAATTTGTTCAGTTCAGCAGTTCAGCTGGTGTAAGGACAGGTTTTAGTTATAGGGTGCTACTGGTTGTATCAGGAGGGAAAATGGGTCAAAGGTGAGGTTTCTTTCATAGAGCGAGCTTTTCTCCGAGAATGAGCCAAACAACCCTCTGTTTTCTTTGAATGCTTATAAACTAGACCCAAGTGACTTTCTGGTGGAGAAGAATTTTAAAGATTGAACTATGGGTTAGTACTTTTTTGAAGCCTTCATTCAGTGTATTTCAACATGCTTGTCAATGGGCAGCCCTAACTTCGATGTCTGACCATTAGAGAAGGGTTTGAAACGCTAACAATGCTTTATTCAAATTCACCAAGGACGGTGAGCTTGAGGTATTTAGGATAGATCTAGACTTGGATTAATCATGGTCTCCTTTGCATGATCGTAGTTGCCAGTCTCTCTACTAAGAGCAAGAGAAGAGATACCGTTAATGAAATAATAAATGTTTTATTGCAAATTCATGCCTATGTGGCTAATGCAGAGCGCACCCATCTGAGGCGCATTCTCGCCAAGAAAATACAATTTGATGCACTAAAACAGATTTAGTACGTTATAGCACAAACATAAACCAATTGCAAGAAATGGAACTAATAAGGCCTATACAACATATGTTTTGTGGTTGAGCCCATGTCCCAAGGCACCACATCTTTGTCAAGGTCAACAACCTGAGGTTCAAGGTCAACCAGTGCACAGCAGGCTGTTCTGGAAGGTACTTAACCTTCAGGGGAACCTTCTTACCCCCAGATAAGTTCAAGGTCACCTTGCAAAATCAAGATGTCCTGATGGGAAAATTTCAGAATTCTAGCAATATTTCTCACACTTGCACAGCAAATTTTAGCCTGATTAAATCTTGCTCATATGCAGCATGCCCAACATCCTCTGGCCTCCTAGAAAGGGCCAGTTACAGCCCCGGACAGCAGAGTTTGTGTTACACAGACTAGGCAAATTTCAACCCATAACGATGGAAACACAGTATGTTGTAAGTCTTGAGACATTTGTGTCAGTTTCATTTTTTGCAGTGACAACACACTAATCAGAATTCCAATGTATTACTATATTATAGCAGGTTTTAGCAACTGTGTACTACAGTGTATTGTTTCCAACCATAAAGTTGAAATACAGCAAAAAAACTTATTTCCCTCTTAGTCTTACCACTGATGACATATGTACCAAATGTCCCTGGGAAAAGAAATAAATATAGGAATGCAATACAGTATCTTAATAAAAAGCCCATTATAAGTAATATTCTTATCTGCAACCTCTTCCCTGCAGCATATAGTCATCCCTGTCTGTTGTCAATTTCCTCACTACTGACTGTATCATGTGATAATACTGGGGGGATCTCCGGAAGTCTATAACACAGGAAATCTCTAACCAGGATCTAAAGCCTCAATGACTCACTCAGACCTCCATGTTTCTGCTTTATGTTAGAAACCATCATGGCTCAGCTGGCATGAGTTCAAATTTGCAACTGAAACTGCAAATGTGAAATCAATTTGTTTGGGATCACAGCACAAAGTTTTTCAAAGTTTTTTTAGTTTCATTTTTGGATAATCTTACATGTATATGACAATAATATCTATCTATCATGACTATTATATCTATCATGTCATACCTGGGCCATGATAAATATAGAATACAACATGGTGTATTCCGTATCACAAAATGGTTTTTGCTGTATTGTAAATTTGTAGCCATTACATTTGTACAGAATTACAATTGTGAATAAAATTTGGCACTTTAACCAGTATATGACTGTAACTCAATCAGTACATGATCTAAAGGGCTGCTTATTTCACTAATATAAAAAAAGGAGGTTTTCCAAAATCTGCACCAATCAGCTTGACTATTACCAAGCAAATGCCTTGATGAAATCTATGCCAGGGCATAACTTTTGTAACAGCTGAGGTCTTTCAATCTACAGAAAAGGAAATTCCACTAAAGTGAAAACTTTCTGCTGCAGGCAACGTCAAGTTCAAGACACCAAAGTGAAGTTTACATACTGTAAATGCAGAAATGTTCGCGGTGGATTAATGTTCGCGGTTTTCGCGGTGACCACTTCACCGCGAACTTAAATCCGCCGCGAACATTTTTCTGTTATACAGCGTGCAAAATATCCACTTGCACACTTGCACATTGCAACCACTTTTTGCTTGGTGCAACTTACTTCTAAACTCAGGTTGCACAAGGTGCAACTCAGATTTTGAGCCTCAGAACTTGATTTTGTTCTCAATTTACTTAGAAGAAATGAATGGACCAAGGCAGCTCTGTTTCATATCAGCCAAGCATGTATGTAATTGTACCTTTTTTTTTTTTTACAAATAAGTGAATTGTAGGTGGTGCAACTTGAAATTCAGTTGTGCAACTAGTTTTTGCCCCAGGTTGCACACTGTGCAACCTGGCTCAGAAAAGTATTTTGTACACTGGTTATAGTATTAGATTGCAGTCTATGGTGTTACTGCGAACTTAAATCCACCGCGAAAAGTCCTTTTCCCCCGCTACCGCGAAATTAAATCCCCGCGAATTTAAATGCATTTACAGTAGTTTTATATCACACATCCTGCGGTCGAATGTTAAGTCAATACAGATGCCTATATATGCTATCCTGGTATAAACATGGGAACTTCCCCAAGAAAAATAAAGATAGAAGGAAATTTAAACATGGGGGACTTAACTTTGTTTTATTTTAGATAAAAGTTGTCTGGCAACCTTGAGCAGTAGTACTTAAGTCTGAGAAGGTCTCATAGGTCACAGAAACTGGACAAACTTTATCTGCACTTTACAGGAATGATCCGAAGGAAAGAACGTCACAGATTACTGCAATATATATTTCTTTTAGATCTAGGCAACTCGATTTTGAGTTGGGCTTTTATGATACATCTAGATACAAAAGATTAAGATATCAATAACTCTTAATTCATAGGTAAAGAATAAAACAGAAAATGCAAAATAAAACTGTTGCAGAAGTTTTTAAATTTGCAGTATCCTATTTTGGAATACATGTGTAGTTTAATCTTTAGATAGATGATGAATATAAAAGAGGAATCTGTAGGTTAGACCAAATTTATCTCAGACAGTCAGAGGCTCTCAAATATGTAACCTACTGTCTCATCCTCAAATAAGAAATCTTAAGGTTGCAGAACTAGTTTTTTTGTTTTTACAACTTATTTCTTTTTTTAACTACATTTTCTCAATCTATTATAGATGAAGAAGCTACATATGACCACAGGAAGAATAGACCCTGATGAGGCTAATTGTGGATCAAAATAAACTCAAACATACACTTTCATAACTCGCACACTTATGACCTTGTGCATTTTCCATCATTTGTACTTACCACAAATTTTTTCAGTGATCTTGGTTCCAACTCTCTCCCCAGCTTGGTCTCATCAACTAAGAAAAAATAAACAGACACTTGTCTTAAAACAACTCCAACAGTGCTTCCATTTTGTTTATTTTGAAGCTAACATTACACAAATGTACTACAGAGGTATTATTTCAATACCCAAATCAAGTAATTGGTCATATTTTGAAAGAACACAATCTCACTTGTACCGGTAATTGCGAGGTACTTTTATATACTTTTAACTTTTCTTTCCCGGTTTGCAATGGAAGGGAAAACATTTTTTTTTTGCAGGGTTTGCAACAGTATTTGAAGCAGTCTTAATTCTACAAGCAAGCAAAACATTATAAACAGCAATAACATCTTACTTTAGTTATCATATGACAAAATGTGTTGATATAAGAAACATGAGACAAATAGTGTAAGTTGCTATTACCAGAATGCCATAACATGTACTGTAAAGTTTATCCTCCCCCAAATTGTTTGATTTTGGTACATTCCTGGACTCAGTCCCACAGTAGGACTTCCTGTTCACCTGTTTTCTATTTTCCCATGCTCCCATAAAGATTGGAAGGTACCATTATTTCAAAACAGGGGTCGATTAGAATTCTGGTTTATACTTGAACATTCATCAAGACTTTTGACACCAACTACACCTTCATAATTATGACTTCCGAATTGAGGTCTTCTTTTTTAGATTTTAGAAGCCATTTTTCAGAAATTCTTATGAAAAAAAATATATTTCTTTTTATCTATCCCAAAATCCCACCAGTGTGGTCCTTCCAAAACCAATAATGGTTTGTCCCTACATCAGTCAGTGGTAGGAAAGTTCTAATTGACAGTGATGTCTATTAAGACAAACTACTACTGGTCAATTCACAACAGCTGTACAGTTCTCCTCAATCCAATCCATCAGGAACAGAGCCAAATGTCAGATTAAAAGGATTGAGCACTCTAAAAAGGTCTGAGGATTCTAAAAAGGTAGCAAAGGTTCGAAATTTCACTAGGATTAGGAAGCAGGCCCAATGCCATGAACCCCCCAGGTTGCTTGAACGTTGAAACTTTGGTGCATGACACAGAGACTCGCTCACTCATTCAAACTGAGAAATAGAGATAGATCTAAGTTCTAACAGTAACAGGTAGTACAAGGTTACAGTTTAGTAATTAGTGTTAAGATTTTTGAGGTGAGAAACTATGCAGAAGCCCGATGAGAAGGGTTCTCTCTGTTTTTACTACATTTGTACTAATAGTGGGCTTGCGGACCTGTTGTTTTAATCTCGGGAAACAGGGGCTGCACTATTCGCCTCTTGTGTTTGAAAACTAACAACGTTAAAACATTGCCGAGAGAGACTGCACCAGTGGCTAACCGTTAGTTAAACACCCTCCCTCTACAGTCTACACTGATATAATAAGATTCACCACCAGTATCTGAGGTTAGGGGTTAGTGTTGAGGTTACAGTGGTGAGAAGTTACATATGTGTACCACTTCCCTTCTACCCTGGGAAAACGCAGACTCCTAACGAGGCACGCAAAGTTTACCGATCCCTACAACACGCACGCACGGGACACCCGCCGCCTAACACCCGCCGGCCCTCGAACCAGCTGGCCCCTACTAACACGAGCCTCTCGAGAAGCGAGCGATGTTGGGGACCGGCGTAAGTGGGGCAAGCTGGTAGTGGGGCGGGTGCATAGAGGCGGGAGGGCGCGCGTTAGGCAGGGGATCGGTAACTCTTATTTGCGACTCTTATTTGCGAAGCTTCTCGAGCAGGTTTCCCAGGGTACTTCCCTTCAGGAAGGCTCACAGACCCAACATTTGAACAATCGTCTGGCTTGAAATGAGAAAAAAGCCGCCGGCGACAAGATGTTGGATGCCCCAACTTCTACTAGTTCTACTTCTAGATTGGGCTTTAGTAAAGTTTTACTAGCCTGGTATCCAGCTGTATTATAGCTCCCGAGTCTATTCTGTCCTCTCTGCAAATACTATTTGGGGAGAGGACAAAAGAGACTCTGAGCTGGCCTGACTGACAAAAGACATTTGATTTATGAAGGTGGAATGAAAATAATATGAATAATTTCTAATAAATTTGAATCACAATGAATGATGAAAATAAATTCTGTATGCAATAGGTTGATAAAATCACATTACTAAATGTTCCTTTTTATAATTGATACAAAAATTCATCAAAAATTTTCCCAATTTGTAGCTCCTCTTTATTCGGTGTCCACGCATGACAAGCACGTGAAACACACGCCCCCCACCCACCCTTATCTCATGTCAGTGTGACCCTGAAAACCTTCTGTGTCACAAATCCCTGCCCAACAAAATAAATCCGTCATGACTATGGGTTGCGATTGGATTTCATTGATATTCTAAACCGTGCCAAGTTGCATAGTAGTGGCTGAAGTGATTTTAGCGTTGAGTCCGCGGGAATAAAACCCTTTGGGTTCCACACGACCAAAACCAAATGGCTGCATGCACACTCGAACACCTTGGTATCGATTGCTGGTCTGGTGTTATGGTTTCAAAATTATCCACCGTGTGAAAAAGAATTCCCAACGTTTTAGAGTCTCACGAACAAGGGGAAGAGTCTGTATGTTTCTCATACGAAGATGTAGGCTTAGGAAAACGTGGAGATCGAACCAGCAACCTCTAGTTCACCTCAACACCTAGCCCAGGACTGGACGCTATTCTCAAATAGCGTCCAGGTTCCACCCGTTCAACGGATCCAACATGTGTTCACTGGGCTTTTATTCTTGCCCGTAGCGCCGGATTCTTGAACTCCCTAGATTCCCAACGCACTTACCTGCCTTGACGGGCGAAAAAACAACTCCAGAAGCCCCGAGGTTATCCACAGCAGCACAAAAAAAACAAAGCTCCATTCATAAAAGTCACCGGCCGGCCATTTTTGTCATTATTAATGCGAGAATTTGACCCGATGTGACCCCCACGTCAACTTTGGAAAAATGATAGCAGCTCATTCGTCCCCTGTGGTTTCTTCAGTTTAATTCAAAGTTTCAAGGACACTAAACTGAAGAAACCACAGGGGACGAATGAGCTGCTATCATTTTTCCAAAGTTGACGTGGGGGTCACATCGGGTCAAATTCTCGCATTAATAATGACAAAAATGGCCGGCCGGTGACTTTTATGAAAGGAGCTTTGTTTTTTTTGTGCTGCTGTGGATAACCTCGGGGCTTCTGGAGTTGTTTTTTCGCCCGTCAAGGCAGGTAAGTGCGTTGGGAATCTAGGGAGTTCAAGAATCCGGCGCTACGGGCAAGAATAAAAGCCCAGTGAACACATGTTGGATCCGTTGAACGGTTGGAACCTGGACGCTATTTGAGAATAGCGTCCAGTCCTGGGCTACTCAACACCTAAAACAAGACCTTGACTGCGGATGCTACACGTCCTATTTTCCGACGTGGCCTAGTAGCTAACGTTACCAAGATATCGATTTCTTTACCGCTAAAAACCACTGCGCCTCTGCAACATTATGCATATTTTCATAACCCTATTTTCGGTCTAAAATCTAATATTTGAAAGATTATACTTACCGTGGCGTAGTAAGTGGACAGAAAGACCGGTGGTTTTATCCCTACTGAACACGCGAGGATTTGTGAGTGAAATCAACAGCCACATGCTAAATAACCCCGGGGGAAAATCCCTGCATGGACCAATCACGTGCCGACCTGAGGAGGGCGCGCCAATATTTGGTATCGTCCAGAAGGGAAGAAATTACTTCGACGCAAAATATTATACTATAAGATTTAATTATATGCCACATTTCTGGGTATCTATGAAAAAAATTATAATCTAATATTATATATAAATATTAATAGTCTAGTCTAGGAGTTATTTGTTTAAAGACTAAAAAAGTCTTAAAGTATTTATTTCAAAGTATCAACCTTTTACTTTTCAGAGTAGTATCATCCTATGACGTTTTTTGTGGTGAGGCCAAAAATCGAGTTAACAACATCAGAACGTGAATAAAGAGTCTCTGTATGTAGCAAAGAACTTTTGTGATTATTTAGAGGAACTATATTGGTGTATCTTATACTATTTATTGCAAAAAATCTTTATTGTGATTTATTGTTGTTCATAAAGCGTTTGAAATAATATTTAATTTTCTTATAATTTCTTTGTGCTGCTGCAGTGGGGTCGCTGAGGTCAGAGATTGCAAGAGAGTACACGTCGAATGTCTACGCTTGGTGAATCTTCAAGAAACACGGAAAAGTAAGTCAAATATTGTACAGCACACCTTTAACACAACACTTGGTACCTTCTTCTTTAGGTCTGTGCCCTAAACGTTGCTTTTAGATCTGAAAAGAATAAGAGTTTAGCAAGTTTTTGTCGAAATTTCGGGTCCTCCCACCTTTCTTGTTTGTTTTGTGGATACGCTTTTGTAAATTGCGTAAGACGGTAGCAAAGGAACAACAGTGCCCCTTACCAAAACAGTTGTCTGTTCGCTTGTTTTTTTTTCATTTAGAAGTTGCCGTAGGCAATAGAAAATTACCAGTTCGATATGTAGTGTCCTTCTGTCTTGGAATAGCAAAGGAATTTTGTTGTTTATACCTTGCCAACCCGGAACCAGGAACTTTGTGTAGTTCCATGCCATGTTTCTAATAATTTGCGTAATCATCACGTAATCATAATTGATGTGATAGAAACTTATACCTTTGTTGATCATAACGAACTTAAGACCTAAGTCAGCGAATTGAAAATTATCGTATTTTTTCATGGCTTTGTCATTAGAATGAATTTTAATTCCTTTTATAGTTACTTTTATGTACAAATGCTGAATACTTTATGAGAACCAATTTGTGACCAATTATTCACCAACTTGTCTCTTCTAAATTAAATGCATTTAGGCCAAGAATTAATTAGTTGTCTTCAAAACTGTTCAACATGTATACTACTGTAGAAATTGTCTTATTTTGATTCTTAATCCTTTCTTGCCAATTTAGAAATGTTTCTGTGGTTTTCTTTTCTCCACCGCAAAACTCATGACACCCTGTAACGTTTTATGCATTTCCATGGTATTGCAACCAGGAATGATTTTTTGCTACCAGGAATACAAAACACAGCAAAAGAACATTTTCCCTTCTACCCCCAAAGTACATGACTAGACAGTGTAAGAAGAACACATTTTAGCTGAGTCACGGTGCTTGAAAAATAAGAATAAAGATGACTTATCAGCAAGTTTATCAGACTGAAAATGATCACTGAACTGTTTTAACTTGTTGATAGAGAACCTTGACTATAGCAGAGTCCTCCCCAAAGGATGGAATAAGGGAGGTCCTCCAGTATACTCCTAGCCAGCTCCACTATACTACTTTTGAAATTTAGTGTGTTTCTTCCCTATTTTCTTGGCTAGTTTTGCTAAAATCAATGAAAATTCACAGATTTTTGTGCCAAGTGGCATCACTTTTCCAGTGGGCATTGTGACGATTGTCTGCAAAAACTTGTGAATGGGCTATGATCAAAACAATAGTCATTTTGCCACTTCACAACAATGGAATCACAATGATATATTATACTTGTAGTATTTGACACCTTCTGTCTTTGCAAAATGAACCCATTTAGTTTACATGAAAGAGCAGCGCGTTGGTTTGGGTTATTTTTGCCAGCCCCTCCACTATACTAAAAAATTCTGGGGGAACCCTGTATAGAAAGAGTTTGCCTATAGGCTATGAGCACACGAATAGAGGTCTGTGTAAACACTCATTCAAGCATGGCTCCTAAATAATTCTATTTACGTCATGACCCATAAGATGGAAACAATAGGTGTGGTACAACCACATAGTTTTCCATCTCATTTCCTAGATGGTAAAGTTATGCTTACATGGTGGTTGAGCGGTCATGTTTTTAGCTTTATCTTTACCTTATGGTTGGACAGCAGTGTATTTTTGTAACTCAGGAAGAGGTGAGTGGATTGTTATGATATTTGTTACTGGGTACTTCGTAAGGTCAAGAAATTATAAGCTTTTTGTACCCCTGGCTGCTATCGTTGATATTACATTGTAACTTTTTCGAGTATCATTTTAGAATGTTAAGCTGTGTTTTTAGCTTTGTGGTTGGACAGCACTATGTTTTTGTAACTCAGGAAGAGGTGGATAGATTGTTATGATATTTGTTATTCCTTATAAAGTCTTGATCTATCAAAGAAATTATCAGGTTTTAAAAGTGTTCTCCCCAGAATTTTTTAGTATAGTGGAGGGGCTGGCAAAAATAACCCGCACCAACGCGCTGCACTTTCATGAAAATGGGTTCATTTTGCAATGACAGAGGGTGTCAAATACTTCAAGTATAATATATTGTTGTGATTCCTTTGTTGTGAGGTGGCAAAACGACTATTGTTTTGATCATTGCTCATTCACAAGTTTTTGCAGACAATGCTGACTGGAAAAGTGATGCCACTTGGCACAAAAATCTGTGAATTGTCATTAATTTTAGCAAAACTAACAAACAAAATAGGGAAGAAACACACTAAAATTGAAAAATAGTATAGTGGAGCTGGCTGAGAGTATAGTGGAGGGCCTCCCTTATTCCACCCTCTGGGGAGAACCCTGGGTTGGACAGCAGTGTGTTTTTGTAACTCAGGAAGAGGTGGGTGGATTGTTATGATATTTGTTACTGGGTACTTCGTAAGGTCAAGAAATTATAAGCTTTTTGTACCCCTGGCTGCTATCGTTGATATTACATTGTAACTTTTTCGAGTATCATTTTAGAATGTAAAGCTGTGTTTTTAGCTTTGTGGTTGGACAGCACTATGTTTTTGTAACTCAGGAAGAGGTGGATAGATTGTTATGATATTTGTTATTCCTTATAAAGTCTTGATCTATCAAAGAAATTATCAGGTTTTTGTACCCATAACTAGTAGCTATCCTTGATATTGTAATGTAACTGGATTTTAGTACTAGTATGTAAAAGGTCACTGTTTTTGTTCACTGAAGGCCGAATGAGTTTGGCATATCCACATTTGGACATGAGGGTCACACAGTTCAAGGGAGACAAAAATAATTATAAATTGTTCTAGGAATATGGGTATGGTTACGTGTATTGTTTCAGATATATTGTATAGTAAATAAAGCTGTATACTTTAGGTCATGAAACTTTTGCAGTGGTTTTAATTTCACGGTGACCTCACCACCTTTAATTCATGACATCTTGAATTAATATGTCTCTTGTATGACTTCTGAAAGTTACAAAATCGGGTCCAAAACTAATCAAAGATGTTAAGAAAACCTCCAGTTCTTGTCCTAGAGGTGAAACCTCTTCAACATTAAATTACGGTTGTAATTTGGATGTAGTAATTCAGTGGACACAATGGTACATGATACAAAGCTTTATAGAATGACCTGTAAGACTATTAGGCTTATTGCCAAGATAAGTACAAACTGTAACTTGTACATGTGTTGTGAAATTTGACACTCTCTTGAGATCCCTTATAATTCCGTGGTGGTATTATGTTTTAGCCGTATAATAACACACTTAATTGTGTTGATTGGTAAACACAACATTGATACAGCTGTAAGAACAGTTACATGGCACTTAAAAATTTACAAACTACAGTAAATTCATTCAAGTTCCTGGGGATTTAATTTCGCGTTAGTTGAAAAGTGGAGTGTTTATGGTGGCTTTAGGATCGCGGTACACTGGAGTCACATACTGTAATGGGAAAAATGTTCGCGGTGGGTTTAAGTTCTTTGTAACACTGCCTTGCGAAAACAGCAGACATAAAACCACTGCAAACATGTTTGCATTTACAGTATTCCTCAGGTAAAACACATGACAGACAGCTTTTCTAACAGTGAAAAAACACATGTTAAATCATTTAAAGACAATGTACAATGTAGTCATTGCAAATACATATATCACAGTCAGCTATGGTTAGTATAACGTATAGGACAGTTGGATAATGTACAAGATTGCCATTACAAAATAAAACTATATATGACTGTCTACTCAATGATAAAATTTTTCTTTGCCGTCAGTCCAACAAATTCTTAGGTAAGCTAGTTTCTTTTGTCCTTTTTACAGCCACACTTCTACTAAGTTCTAGCTGTCAGTCTCTATGGTCGCAGTCTGAATGCACCTGCAGACATATCTAAACACATCAACTGTTTCCTTCGTTTGTACAGTCTTAGTCCACTGCACATAGCAAATGTACCTACTGTAAAATATTTGTAAACGTGTGACTTGACACGTAACCAGAATAAAAGGCACTTGGGTGGTATCTAAATGCTGGTAGCAAAGCTTGGGCTTGTAAAGAGCCTTGGAATTTGATATGCTTGTACATTGAATTGACAGAAATACTATATGCATATAGTATTACTGTCAATTCAATAACTTTTGAAGTGTTTTTTTTTTTTTGCAGTTGAAATGATTTTGTAGTAATGAGTATAGAAGTTGACAGTGCATTATAATTGTATAAATCCAATTTATTTCAGTATCGTAAATAATTGGTGGAAATGTCAGTAAAATTCCAACAATAAAACCGCTGCAAAAGTTTTAAGATCTACAGTATGAAGACAGAATTAAAGATTTACCACAATAACAAAAAAATGTATTTCATTATTAATGAAATTGCATTTTATAACACTTATAATACGGCTTAAGATATAGTATATCAATATATGTATTTAATAGGGCTTATACAAATTGAAAATGTAGCACTAATTCAAAGGAAATTTATATTTTTACTACTTCTACTTTTAGATTTAGAGAAATGTTTGTTCAAACTAAAAGGGACTTTGCCCTTCCCTACCCCGTCATGTGAGAGTGATTCTAAGCGTTGTATTTGACATAACAGCGTTTCCTTATCGTGGGTCCGGTTGAAGTGGACAATGTTTTGCTGCGTCTGCAATGGGTAGCCAATAGGAAAGCAGCTTGCTTGGCTACCTACGCACGTTGTTAATGAATAATTTTGAAGTATTAGGTCATGACAAAAATTTGTGCTTTGTTCTTGCATTCATACTAGTACTCTGTGGTATTTTATTACCTTTTATGAAATACGGGCAACTTGGTGCTGTCGTTGGAGTTTCGGAAGTTGAAGGTATATGCTTATGATGATTTTCACAGAGAGGATATACTAGATTATACTCATGGCTGTGCTGCTTACCATTCATGCTAGTAGTACGAGGGTCTGCATGCTCTTTTCCGTAAGGCGTAGGCAGGCCTTTTTAATTTCCCGTAATTCGTAGGGAAGCCATTTTATTTAAGTAATTCGTAGTGGGATGAAGCGTAAAGCGTTGGTAGCCTTCGTGAATTAAAGCTAAAGGGTAGTCAGCCATCCCGTATTTTGCAGAACTTGTTGTCAGGACCCCCCATGCAGACCCTCTAGTAAGGTTTTTCCTAAACTGTGAAGAAATCCTGTTGAGAGCCTGGCAGTGTTTCAGCAAGGAGGTTAAAAAAATTTAACTTCCTTGAGACAAAGTTTCCTTTTGTCATGATTTCCTACATTTTATAATCAAATTTGCATATGAAGAATTATCCAATCAGGTCCATTTCTAAATTGACCAGTCTTATATACAGGGACCTTTGTTTTGTAACAAGATGCAATTAGCACCAATTTAAAACCTGTTGAACAAGGTACCGTAAACCAGGCTTAAAAATGGATCATGATTTTTGCTGAAGTAGAATGCATTGCCTCTGTCGTTACAAGTGTATTTTTGTTATATAGAGTACTCTATTTAGAATGAGGGAACTTTAAGTATTTGCTGTTTTCACCTCCATTTTGTTTTTACCGGTACCTTCATGAAAATGGAGGTAATGTGTTCTGCTTGTTCCCCTTGGTGTGACTGTGCAAGTTTTTCCGCTGGTCCCCTGGTCCAAGGAGCTTTGATAAAAGTGGTGACATTTTTTTTTTCAACTGGAGAATCGCAGGATTGGATTAGGTTGGTTTGTTTGAGTCAAATAGTTTCACCTGAGTTCAAAGTTTAACTTGAAGGCATGACAATGCATACATTGAGAATCCTCAAGAATTTTATAATAATACAGTATTGTAGTACAGTCAAACCTGCCCAAGACGACCACCCGGGGGACCGGACAAAAACGGTCGATTTGGACAGGTGGTCGCTGAGAAGAGTATCGACTTAAAACATGCCCGATGCAAAGTACAAATGGTTTCCGTTGTGTTTAATGCCAAATAGCAAGCACACTGCACGCACGCAAAGAAGCGAGGTCTTTAATGTCAAATACAACACACACATTGTAAACTGTAAATTTAACCCCAAAATCCGACGCAAACTGGCCGATTTCGGCACAAAATCGCGCTAGTTATCATAAAAAATCGATGAAAACCTCAATTTTGAAAATGATGCGGTCGTTATGGGTCCGAATTTGGGCCGGTCGCGGTCGCGTTGGCCAGGTGGTCGTTGAGAAAAGGTCGCTTAATGCTTACGTCAATGGGAAAATAAATCGGGACCGAGAAAAAGCGGTCGAAATGGCCAGGTGGTCGCTGAGAAGAGGTGGTCGCTCGGGCAGGTTTGACTGTATTTGTACGCAGAATTGGAGTCTTTGATTTGTTTACCAATTTTATGCCCTGCCTCACATGTTTTATTCAAGTTATTGCATGATCGTGCATGGTGGCTTTTGAAGTTAGACAACTTAGACAATGTTTTATATAGTACCTAAGAAAATTAAGATCAAAGCTTTGAACTTTGTAACAGGAAATTTGGGTTGCAAAACCACAATCATGTGACAGGGGGCAATGCTACCAGATGTTAGTATAATTTCACCATGATGCCTTTGTGCACACCTGTAGAGTACTCACCTGTGCACACACCAAACCCTTAGGGCATCCATTCTTGATAATTGTCGTACCTTGCACAGATGGTACCATTTTTGCTTACTGTAAACAACATTATTTATCATGTGGAAAAACACCTGTTTGTTTTCTTTGCAACTGTAACGTAAAATGTATATACGTTGTATACATAAATGGAATATATTTCATATATACCCATGAAAAAGAAAACTGGTAATACTCAAAATATGAATCATCAAATGTGTCATACAATGATACAACAGTTATGTTTTGAGGAATTGTATGGTTGTGTGGTGATAATTCTCGTAAACAGAAAGAGGTTGTAATGTGATATCTTCATGCTGGTATCTATTCTAGCTTTCTGTCTGGTGACTGTATACAAAATAGTGGTCTAAAGACAACAAGCATACCAAAAATTGGGTAAAAACTTAGACAATGTTATAACTTATATGTTGTATGTATGGCTTGTACATTTAATGACTTTGTTGTCATTAACTTCTGAAAAATCTACAGTAGAAAAGATAAAACACAAAATGCAAAACTGTCAATTATAGGGGGTTTATAGCAAGTCAAAGGTCAAAAAACAGATTGATTGGCTGGCAGACAAGTTGAGTGACCTTTTTCGAGTGGCTTAAACGTCTAACAACGAAATGGTTTTGGCCAGTCAGTCACTGCAGCAACCATGTATTACACAACTGAAGAACATTTGCATATCCGTCTTCTGCAACATTTCAAGGTTGGTAAAATGTTCCGTGGTAGCCATTCATAGAAAAAAGGTATACAACCAGTGTTCTCACTTATTTTTCTTTGCTCGGCCGCTGTGTATGAATATACTTTTTTCTGCATACCTGCACTGGTGCAGGTAACATTGAAAATTACCTGCACCAGACAAATTTTACCTGCACCATTATGAATTTGGGAAGTATAGATCATACTAGAATTGTTCAGAAACCATTGCTATTTTTTTTCTTTTATACTTCATAGGTGGTAACAGTCAATGCAGCTGTCTGATAATAATCCATATACACCTACATCATAGGACATTTATGTATAAAACCCAGGTAGACATCAGAAATACCTGCACAGCTCCAATTTTACCTGCACTAACCTGCTTATGGTGGTATTTCGAGCCCTGGACTTGTTAGGTTGCAAGACCACCTCCTGACAGTGTTTGTTGTGGTATTTTTGTTTGCTCTGCTGTGTATAATGGACTTTTCTGGTTGCAATAGAAAGTCAAGTGACTTCCAAGGGGCTTGTTGAAAAGTTGTTGAGCCCTTTCTTGGCTTGTTTTGACAACTTGTTGTGACAAGGCCTAATGCATTTGCCATACCAATGGATGTAAAGGTCTTTGATCCAATTTGGAGAGGCTTTTCAAGCTTGAACTGTTACAGTCAATGAAAATCTAAATGCCAGGGACAAATTTTGAGAAGGGGGCATTTAAATCTTTATGTTGTTATAGCTCTGAAATCTAAAAGCAGGGTTCTAGCCAGCATGTGTCCTTCTGTCCTTTGACGAAATTTTTAAACGCTGGTGACAGACAAAGATTTTGCCCATTCCGTCCTCTGTGACGGACAAAAATCGGCATGTAAAGATATTGATTGAACTAATTATAAGTTGAATCTACTAGCAAAATTTGCCCCACAATATAAAGGAAATAGCATTTCAGACTCAGAGGGTCTAGATTTCAAAATCTTCATGGGGAGCAATCGGAGCATGCCCCTAGACCCCTTTGAACCACCGTGCCTTGAAGTTCCTTTAATTTCAAAATCCAGGGGATGGAAAAATTGAGCCTGGCTAGAACGAAAAAAGTGCTCATATTTACAATAACAGCTAATATCCAATCTAAGCTCTGATTGGCTGCTGACAGAAGAAGAGAAAGAAAAAAAAGAACATGGCAGCAAAAACATTATGTTTATCCCTCACCAGGGACAACATAATTTACTACTGTATATATACAGGTATATTTGCAAGCAGCCTGGAAACATATAAGGCCATTTTCTATAATTAACCTTTCATAAGGTTTGTTAAGTTCAAAAGTGATGAAGATTGAAGATATCAAATAATGCTATTGTAATTGTCTGCCAAGGTCGAAGTAATTTTCCTCACCCCTGGGACTAGTGGCACGCACCACCTGGCATTTAATGCAATGCTAAGGACTGTTCCACTTTTCCAAACTGGGGAAGTTAGAAAGGAATTTTTTCCTGAAAGAAGAAATGGGTGGTCAAGGATATATGGTGGTGTGATGTAATATTATCCATTCATTTCGCCGCACATTGTTGCAGGATGTATGTTAGTTAAGCCTTAAGGTTCAATTTTATAAATCGTGATGTTGATATTTTGTTTTTCTATCCTTCGTCTTGGTTGTTGACTCAGTATGTACTTAGGAATTTGGTACGTGTGTATGTTTGTGTTCCTGTGTGTTTAGAATCATTTGAATCACAGTGGAGTGGCAGGAATTGAGAGGTCAGAGGTCAGACTTGCTGGAGTGACAGGAAGTGGAGTTCAGAGGTGATACAAGTACATGTAGTTGCTAATCAGACATAACAGACTTTCTGTGGTCGATGGAAATTTACATGGTCGTATTGTCTTTTGATATTGTCTTTTGTATTTTTGACAGATTCATGTTCATATTTTCCCTATGTTTGCAATCACCATAGAGTTCAACAGACACCTATTATGTCAATCAAAACCTTATTTGCATGATTAATAACTACAGTAAAAAGAAAAGTACAGGGAATTCTGAATATCCTATATGGAGGTGTTGAGTTTCGAACTCTAATGTCCTCATTTGACCCTTACCTTTCTCATGTAACGTATCATCTAATATTTAGTATCCGGAAAGAATCCACAATTTTTGAAAGACATATAAAAGTAATAAACTATGTGTAAGGTGTTACAATATTTATAAACTAAAACTTGCAATAGATTCAGTACCTAATTGTTAAGCCATGCACACTCAAATTTGTCTTGACTTCTTGGAATCCTTAAATGATGACAAGTAATTGTTATAATTTCGCCATTCTGTGATATAAAACCTCAGTGTGAACTTTGGCAAAAAGGACAATGTTGCTATGCCGACAAGTTCGCCCCCATGGGGGTCTCACGGTATAGGTTAGCCTTGACGTAGAGGCATCGTCGTTACCATGGCAACGTAATGAGTTGATCCATGTTTTGCGGAAACGTTTTGTCCGACACAGTTCAGGGCCTTGTTAATATTTCATCACATGTCAACCTGCACTACAGGTCATCGCAGATAGATGGGATGAAACCACTTACTGCACAGGGATGTTTTGCATCAATTTCACTTTTCCCTTGGATAGAAAAATCATCAATGTGTATATATTGTCATCAAATGCTTTTTAAAAATCATGTATAACATTATCAAGGTTAAATATTATTGTGTATGCATTGTTAGAGTTTTTAGAATTGATGCAAGGTATCCCCCAGTTTCGAATGGTATCATCCAGGTTAAAAAACACAAGGACATTGCTTCATACTTAAACTGTCAATGAATGCCAGTTACTGGTACCAACAATGTACCGATGTTAGAGGACTGTTGTAAAGGTGAGCACAAATTCTTGTTAGATTTTTATAGCAGCTATTAGGTTCATGTTGCTGGCAAGGAATTTGTTGCACATTTTTGTTGTTTTTCCAAAACACGGTAGCTAAGGTGTGGTGATAATGGTGGTATTAAGCTTCATGGTCACTGAAAAAATACATGCACATACGTTACTTAGTAACCTTAATACTTGTAGTATCTAGTGTGTATTCAGAGGATTAAGATTCATTGTTGGCAGCTTGGCAAATTGTAGCTTGTCTTCAATTTCTTTCAGTAAATTCTAGATTGTACTTGTAGGTGGATGGCCAAGTCCTGATAATGATATTCCATTTATTACTTTATGCCATTATATAATCCAAAATTTTATTATGATATCAGTATACTACCCAGCTGAGTGTAACAGTATATTGACCAATCTTGTATCCTTGGATACATACACTATACGTATTTTGTTCCAGAACATTGTAATTATTAAATGGTAACATGAGCCTTCTACAGACCTAGTCCGACCAGTCTTAAGATAACCAGGCCTTATCATATTTAACTACAGTTTTACTTGTCGTAGAGCACATAAGCTGCTTACACAACTGGACCATATTCAAATGTGAGTAATCACTTGAAAATCGTCTTACTAAGAGTAAGAGACATTTTTTCTGATAGAATTTGTATGACCAATTCTTAGAAAAGAGAGTCTGAGTTTTAGACTAAATTTCACTGGCCAAGCAGGGACGTAAAAGAAAACCTTGAAACATTTAATTTAGATACTGTATACATTGCATAAAATATCATGATATCATACTTTTTGTTACGTTGAATCCTTCAACTTGTCAGTCAGTCCTATAGCTTCAACTCGAGTATAATTTTAAAGATTTTTCCTTTGCTTTTTTGTTTGCAGTTCTTGTTTGCAACTTACAATGTATATCACAGTGACTTAAAAAGATCTATCACAAACATACAGTTCATATAAGGCCACCTCGAATGCGCCACTTTCACCTCACCACAAAATTAAATCACCATAAACTGAAACTAACTTAAAGGCATTCACGATTTGTATTTTCACCTATTGACCCAAGCATTAAGAATGACTGTCTATTATAAGTGACATGTCTACTGTGATCATTTTCTTTAAGTCCCTTGCAAATGAATGGTCAGTTATATGTTTGACGGTGTATACACAGGGCTCGAAATACTGGGTGCATGTGCACCCAGGTGCACCACCCAACATTGGAGCTGTGCACCCAATTATTTTCTGTGGGTGCACAGGGTGCACCCAAATGTTTTCTTGGGTTTATGTAGGTAAAGATATCAAAGTATACTACATGTAGCATACATCATATTCTTGACATCTAAGTGTTAGAAAGATAATAAAAATGTCTGTCATGGTACTTGTTTAAGAATTTGATAGCATGAAACTAAGTTTTTTTTATTAGGTTTTTCTGACATTCTAAATAAATTCAAGTCCAAGTGGTGCACCCAAATTTTTTTTGGTGCACCCATTTTTTTAAGCTGGGTGCACCAGTGCACCTAATCCCAAAAATGAATTTCGAGCCCTGATACATGTAGCATTCTTTTACAGGAATATCCAAAATACAACAACATTTGCATAATATTTACTAGTAGATATACAAAAATTGATACACGACTTCTTTGTTAAAGTGTAGCCTTTGATGTCGTGCTATATTATGTGCATTGTCAGTATGTTGAAGGGTAACATATGTTACATATTGATTTTGTCCATTGTAATTTTCAATGCTGACATGTTTAATATGAAGCTGATAGTTACAAGTAAATATTGTAAAGGTTGAACAGTCATCCTCAACTAAGGTGAAACATGATACATTTTTCATTTAGCAAGTGAAAGTGCGTTTTCAATTAAGCACACTGGTCACAATATTCTTGTGGATAACGAAGTGTATTGGGTTCTTCTTACATACAAAAATTTAACACCTAGTATGATTTCTGAAGTTCTCAAATAGATCATTTATGTTTTACATTGATATACATGTACTACATTTGTAGTATGTAGCATGTAAGCTCATACTATAGAAAGGCACCATTTTTGCAGAAATACAGATTCTGAATTTTTTTCCCCGTAACCTTTTGTCAAGCTACTCACACACAATGCTACACCATTAGGCATACCCTATAGAATTGTTTGTGAGTAAAAAACAAAAACTATATCTTGGATTTTTTACCAGTTCTTGGTTATATGATCTGTGATATCTGTGATATGTTTTCCAAATGTTGGAACATAACTATGTATCATGCTATACCATTACCATAATGATTATAGTCTCGGCTTACAATATTGTATGCGAGTAAAAAAATTGCTCGTATTTTCAATATACATGTACAGCTAATATCCTAACACAGTTCTCTAATTGACTCCCGGAAAAAGAAGAAATAAAAAGAACACACCAGCAGAAACAATACGTAATTAAGATAATATTACATGACTAGGTGGTTAGCCTTCATCCTTTGTTAAGATTTATTTGTCTTTGTAGACAGTTGGAAGTTACTGGCTTTATTCAATGAATAATTAATTTTTGATTTAAAGCTTTTATTTGTCAAGGCATATTTAAGCCAAAAGGCCACTGACCTCAAATGACTATATATAGTGTACATCGATAACTGTCAAATTTAAAAGTAATATTTTATGTTTATTTTTTTGCACTTCATAACAGGAGTTCCAAGATCTCATGACTCTATAAAATACGTAGAGTTTTTCGTATGTCTTATCTAATTCCATTTCATTAGTTATGCAATTAAGCTTTATATTCACATGACATGTGTCAATTGATCACTTCATGTCACTCTATAATAAATGTGAATGAATAGCATTATTGAAAATATATATTGACCTCTGAACTCTACTTCCTGTCTGACTTTTGCTTGTGCCGTCATCAATATATTGGACTTTTGTAATAACTGTTATGTGTTGTGCAAATTTGCCTAGTGCAAGCAGCATTTTCTGATTTCCGCCTAGGTGGAAATGGAACTATTTTAAGCCTTTTTTGTGTGTAGATTTAGGGCTGTTCCCAAGACGGAAATTTCCTTGTTGGGAAGGATAGAATATTTAAATCTTGACGTGTCAGTATGGAAAAAAATTGAACTTCCTAAAATGAAATTGATATAAATGTAATCTTATAAGCTTGGAATGACAGATCTAACAATAAAATTAACAATATACTGTAAATGTATTTAAGTTCGCGGGGATTTAATTTCACGGTAGCGGGAAAAAGGACTTTTCGTGGTGGTTTTATTTTCGCGGTAGCACCATGCACTGTAATATCTTAATGCCCTAGAAAAATGTTCGCGGTGGTTTTGAATTCGCGGTGAAATGGCCAACGCGAAAACCGCGAACATTAATCCACCGCGAACATTTCTGCATTTACAGTATTATGCTACCCAACAACTTTTTTTTCAATTTCAAAGCTGGAGACAGACCAGGTATACCTACTACTGAAATCTTTGCCACACCCTACTTAAGTAAACAATGACTCCATAAATAGTAGAGTTGGGCAACACCTGCATAGTGGGTATTCTAAGAAAATGGTGGTGGGAAATCCCTTGGATCAATCCCAGAAGGTTTGTTTAATGTGGTTCCTTTGTTTGATTTCCTTAGAAACAGGTGGTTTGCAGTGCATAGGCCTTACCAATTAGACTTGTTGATTCACAGTCAGATTTTTGAAAGACATTTAGTGAGCGGAAAGATCAACTGCATAAAAACTGAGTCTAAGACTCTGAGAGCAAAATCTGTACCTATAGGAAGGCATAGTTCAAGGGAGTTGACATACGGTAAAATCTATAGTAGAGCCAAGTAACCACCAGGCCATTGTGGCCACTATTTGATGGTCCCCTTAGATTGTTTTTCTATTGACATAAGCAAATATTTAAGCATCCTATCTATAGTGACCACCTGTCCACATAGACCAGATTTTATCCCCCCCCCCCCCCGTGTAATCTTCTATGGGTATTAACTTATACTAGAGTCAAGTTTTCCTTCCAGCTAACTGTTTCTAAATGTTGAGAACCAAGCTCAAGGAAATAGGTTGGTTTGGCCGTGTGCTTGGGGTAAAATCTAGGGGGAAAGAATGTTAAATCTAACAAACACAGTTGCTTTTAGCATGCCATTTTTAGATGACATGGATAAAAGGCAGGAAATGTGTACTGACTTCCTTTTTTGTTTGCCTACCGAAAACAGGTGGTCAAACTTTTTTCATGACTAATATTACACACTGTGGCATTTGGTGATGCACATTTAGTTCTCATGTAAGTCTAGCTTGGTACATTGAAAAGCATGTTGTAGATTAGTTAGAAGGTTAGAATCCTTTCCATACCTTTTAGTGTATACGACGGTGCCACTGTTTCTATAACCCATGGGCCACATCAGGTTGTATAAGGATTACAGCTACACATAGAGTCCACTTGTAGTTCCTTGCTTCTACTAAAATATGCTTTCTTTTAAGTGCTGAGTGCTAAATAGAAGAGAGAGCAGTTTATGTATCATTTAAACGTCTTCAGATTTGCACCAGGGTTTGAATCCATAATGTCTAGCATGCCATTGCAGTCGTTTCAAAAGCCACTGATCATGATTTATTGTGAATGTTTGGAAAAAATCGCTGACGAGTTTTGACATTTCATTTTTGTCTGTCCACTTCTAGGTGATGCTACCAGTGCCTTTACTATGCAGATCCCACACTCCAACCTCAGGAAACTGTTCCCATAGCAACCTGGTGCCTTAGCAACTGTCACCATAGCAACGGCCTCCATAACAACAGGTCATCATAGCAACCAGTCCACATAGCAACCATCGCGATGAATCGTTTGAACAACCTCGATACATTGTCAGCTCCCGAAAAGGTTGACATATCGATGGTGAGTTACGATGAACAAGGTCCGCAGTTGCCGCCGCAAGGCTCGCCTAGCAATAATACAACATTCGAGGAGGCTGCATCAACGCTACCGCTCGCGCCGTCGTTACAGAAGAGCTCAAGATGGCGGCTGGGTCTGCCGCACGAACCGACAATCAAGTCCTTTATCCTCTTCCTCTGCTTGCTAATCCTCTCTCAGGGAATTCTGGTCTCTGGGTACATCAACAGCGTCGTGACCACCATAGAAAAAAGATTTGAACTCCAAAGCACGTCAGCGGGACTGATCGTGAGCGGTTACGAGATCGGAAGCCTTATAGCCGTGTCGTTTGTTAGCTATTTCGGAGGGAAGTCCCATCGACCAAAGATCATCGCGTGGGGCAGCATCGTGACCGCGATTGGTTCGTTCATCTGCGCGCTGCCGCATTTCATGTCTGCGCAATACCGCGTCACGCTCACGCATAACTATTCGGACGGAAACTTGTGCAATAACGGGAAGTGGACGGATAACCACACCTCCGCGGAACCAATCGAAGACGAGGAGGTTTGTCGGGACAGGCTGGAGAACTCGCTCTACATCATCCTGATCTTCGCGGAGATCCTGATCGGAATGGGCGCGACGCCCGTGCTGACACTCGGGACCAGTTACATCGACGACCACGTGTCAAGGGAAAACTCCTCTTTGTACATTGGTAAGATAATAGTCATTCAATGACCACTGTCACCTTCTTCTGGATCATTCAATGGTAACCAATCATTTCAGAACAGAAACTGCATGGCAACAGTTGTAGATCTGGACATGTGATCTTATTAACATCCCAGATGTAAAATGGGAATACCTTAGACCTTCAATGATCGTAGGGTTAAGTGGACCGGTATAGAAAATCCAGGTACAGGTAGTTGAGGTACGGTTCAGGCGCAAAAGTTGTGGACCTAACTTGTGAAAGCTTAGTGTAAATGGGCGAAACGTAAACAATGGTCTATACCTGTCAGTATTTAATCTGTTCATTTTTGAATCAGTCCAAAATCCAGTTCACTGATTGTTAGGTCCGTTTTTTCTGGACCATTCCAACAAGAAAAAGCATTTTTGTACCGGTACACTGTACTCCCCCCTACTTAAAACCCTTTCCTACCTTTTACAGGAATGCTATACGCCACGGGCGCGCTCGCCCCAGCGCTAGGATTTCTCCTGGGCTCCGTCTTCCTGAACATCTACGTGGACAACACGACCGTCAACATGGACCTGCTCCAGATCTCCCCTAGCGACCCTCGCTGGGTCGGCTGCTGGTGGGGCGGGTTCCTACTCTGCGGAAGTTGTATCCTGGTGCTGGCTCTCCCCATTTTCGTTTTCCCGCGGTCCCTGGCAAAACCGGAGAGTCCAGAACAAGGAAACGAGGTGTTGGAGTCGACGGCGATCAGTGAGAGCAATCTGGAGTTGTCGAAAAGGGAAAGGATGGAACAGCTCGAGGAACAGCTTCGAAGTAAGTATGAGAAAAAAGAAACTAATTGTTGTAACAGTTGTAAATACAAGGGCTAAGTTTTTTCCAAACTGCATTTTCCAAAGCAGTATTTTTGAAAGAGGAAAAAGCGTAGTTTACTCTCGGCTATCATGGGCTATTTTCATCAATATTTTGAACAATGAAACTTAAAGAAGTGTGTCCATGAAGCAAAAAGGCCAAAATTTATGCATGAACTTAAAATAAAAAGTTGAAAATGAAAAGCTAACATACCATCTGGCAGTGTAAACTTGTGAAAATTTTTTGTCCCCATTTTGTATAACAGGGTCTACAGCATGCTATTAATATTATGCATGAGCTTAACTGTTATGCAGCAGCAAAAATCAAAAGTCAGACAATAATTTTATGATAGAAGTTTCTGACACATTTAAGTCAATGCTGTGAAAAGATTGTCTGTGGCAAGAGCTGCATTTCTTACATTGCAAAAATGCATAGAAGCTGTGCATGGCTGTTTGCGATGTGTTCAAAGCTAATATTGGCTGCTTAAACAAAGTTAAAGTTGCTTTAATTTAAAGTATCACAAAAAACGTTTCTAGAAAATGCCATTTTCCATGCCTACCAACTCATGGTCAAAATTTACAAGTTTGAATAAAAGAAAATCAAGAAAATGACTCAAGTTGAGGATGCAGTTCTTAATGACTGTTTAAATTATAATGATTTTTGATTTTGACAGATATATTAGAAAAGAAATTTAGTTTCTCAATGTTATTCAATCATGTGACTCTAAGCTAAGTTTTGGCTAAAATTCAAATTCAGTCTTAAGCTTGGATTTTAGTGAGACTTAAAAGTAAATTTGAATCATGTGACTCTGCACTGATGTTAATGAAAAAGATAAAATTTGAACAAAATATAATTTTGTACAGAAAGGTTTATAACAATCGCTGAAAAGTCCTCCAGTTCCTTATCAGAATGAACTCTTTGACTAGCTATGTACTACTTGTCTCTGCCTTTTCTACTCTTGTTGATTTTTACCTCTTGTCTGTGACGAATAATTTTCTTCAATCTACAGACCCTCAGCTTTCTCTGTTCTTGGTGGTGCTCCTTTTAGCTGTCATCCTCCAAAGGTACAGTGTTCTGAGAGCACCCACTCTACTACTTATTTTCTTACTACTATGACTCCCAAGCTCTACAGGTGGTTTATGCAGTGATTACTTTCCTCTTCCTTCAAAATAAAAACTTTCTCAGTAGTCATTGAATCATCAGCCATGTGTTGAAATCTGTCTTGAATTTAATGCATTTACTTTTGCAGTCGTTTTATAAATTTATTTCACCATAGGAAAGAAAGAGGTTCACGATATTTTTAAATTCACAGTTAAACAAAATCTGAAATGCAAGAAGAGATGACTATAGATTCCAAAATAAAACAGCTGAGAAAGTTTTGAGATTTACAGTTATTTATTATGATATCCTTTTCATCAAAGGCTGGGATTTGAAATCAGTCACATTGTAGATAGTTTTAAGACTCTGACAAAAAGGCTAAATATAACTTTCTACATACAAAGTCAGATGCCTTTTCGTGAATAGTTACTAGTACTACTAATACAGTATTCCATGGTCAATCAAATCCTTTCGGGACAAAATTTCCATGAAACCTTGTAGTTTTACGCCCAACCACCTGGAATTTGCATTGAACAACAATATGGATTGTTTTCCATTATTCTTCCATGGAAACAAAATAAACTTTTAAGGTTTCTTTCCAATTTATTACTCAAAATGGTTCGTTTGCCTCTATTATGAGATTGTTGTTTTCTTAATGTGGGTTTGGAATGTGACATTTGAAATGCAAAGAACTTGCTTTGATGTGGTTGGCTGGCTGGTCTGTATACATGCAAGGCTTGAACAAAAAGTAGGAATGTTGTAGTATAGACTGTTGCTTATACCACTATCATGCTTCTTGGGGCTTTTATGTAGGTTTAGCCGTGAGTCAGGTCATCCATGTCAGTGTCACTGACGAAAGATAGTGGATACTATCTGAAACATCTGAGCTTTTCCAAAATCATATCCAGTTGCTTGAGTTACTCCCTTTTGCCACTGGTCATCCATGATTTGGAGTTAGTCTGCAAGGTTACCTAACAGTTTTTCAAAGTCAACAATGAATTTTGTAAAAGATCAAACTCTAGAAAGTCTTTCCAAGCTTGGATGCAATCAGAGAAGTGAGCTTGAGCTAGAATAGGATAGATTTCAGGCTGCTCCCAACCCAGCACTGACCTTGGTTGGGGAGCCTCAGTTGTCAGGAGTAAAGCTGTGGAAAGATCCGGGAAGGATCCCGACAGGTTATTTGGTGTAATATAACCAGCTGCTGCCGCCCCGTGTGCCTGTGAAGCTGGTGTGTTACGCCAAACGGCGGTTATACCGGCTATATAGATACAGATACAGAATCTGATACAGAATGTGTGGCAGGGGCTTTGTATGTTTGTTCTCTGGGGTTTTACAGAAATGGTGAACAGGAATTATCAACAAATATTGTATAGCTTTTTCCAATACTTTTCAACAATTAAAACTTGTAGGATATGCACAATCTTGATAACTTGTCATCTTTTGGAAACCTCAAATTTCTCATGAAAATGAGCAGAGAAAGCAGATTCAACTTGTTTTGCTATGGGTAAGAACCTAATTTGACAGTCGTTTTTGGTATCATTAGTTTTCACTTTTTCAAATGTAATTAAAGTCCACAGGTTATGCATCAGTTATATTTAATGTACTTGGTACATTCTAAAAGACAAAGAGCATTAGAAATAGCAACCATCACTTCTGCTCTTGTGCATTGAACATTGCATTTAAACAGTGAACCAGTTTATTGTACAATGTTGCTCTTACACATCCATGCCCCCCTCCCCAGGTCTGCCCCGTGCAGTGTGGAGACTGGTCACCAACGTCACCTTCGTCACCATCTCTGTCGCCTGTGCCATGGAAGTGTCCATTGTCAGCGGGTTTCTCACCTTCCTCTCCAAGTTCATCGAGCTGCAGTATGAGAAAACGGCCTCGAGTGCCAACATTTTAACTGGTGAGCTATAATACTAATCAGGGTTCTAGCCAGCAACCATCTTTCCATCCTTTGACCAAATTTTGCAGCTTGGGACAGGAAGAAAAATTGCCCATTCCGTCCTCTGTGACAGACGAAAATAGGCATGTATCAAACAAATGACATTTTGCAAAGATCTCTAGAAATGTGACACAGATACCATTGGACCAACTGAGTCTACTCTACCAGCAAAATTTGCCCCTCAAAATGCAGGAAATAGCGTTTCAGAGGTTCTCAGATTTCAAAATTTTCCCTGACCCCCTAGGACGGTTGAGTGAAACTTCACTGAAAGCCTCTGGTGCTCGACATAATTTTTGTTTAAAATCCAGGGGACAGAAAAATATTCAGGCTGGCTATAACACTGATACCAATATTATAATAGCAAATCGTTCAAATCGAATGGTAGAGCCCAGGGCAGTACCGTTAGATACAGACCCGGGTCGGAACACGAATATCAAACGTAAATACGGACTGGGTGTGATACATCTTTTACAAAGTGAATTATTCAGTCATTTATAATGTAAAATTGACTCTTTTTGTATTTGCAGGCGTTGTCGCAGTGCCGGCGGCGTTTATCGGAATCTTTGGAGGCGGGTTCCTCATGAAGAGGTTCAACATCCAGCCCAAACCGGCCGCGGCGCTCACGCTGCTCTGTAACTTCATCTCCCTGCTGCTCATCCTTACCCTGTTCCCGGTGGGCTGCGGCAATCCCAGCATTCCTGGCATCACTGTGCCTTTCTTTTCTGACAGGTAGGTCCCAGGTTTATAGCCTAGCATTCATTTCATTCTAGGGAACGGTGCAATGGCTTGAAGTATTTACTTTGCATTCAGAAAGTTAGGCTTTCAAACCCGGACGGTCATATCAAAGACTTGAAAAGGTACAGACTGTTTTCTCTGCTTCAGCACATAGGAAAAAGATTATGGGAGTTGAACACACACCACTTTCAGTGGACTAGCCCCTAACGCCTGTATGGCCCAAGGGTTACAGAAAGGGCACCGCCCCTATGAGTCAAAAGGTTATCCTCTAAGCTCTTGTTCACTTCTCTGATTTCTTCAAGTTTCCTTGCAGAATAGAGTGGCATCTGTAGAGCGAGATAAAAACGATTGGCATTTATTCACCTAGAACATAGCCAATCTGTTTACACTGTCCTTATAGTATCAGCATAGTAATGAAGTTTAACCAAGCATTTTGAAGTTAGGTCTTCATTACTTTGGGAATCAATCAATGGAATGGGAGCTGCTACAAAGAAGCCATTAAAGTCATATGATATAACTTTACTCACTCTATATAAAAGAGCTCTGTAGTAACATCTCCATTGTTTTTGTTTATTGTTTTCCAGCTCTTTAGGGACTGTGAACCTGACCTCCACATGTAACGTGGACTGTGGTTGCCCGTTCGAAGGATACGCTCCAGTCTGCTACCAACCAGAACAGCTGACATATTTCTCACCCTGTCAAGCCGGCTGCACACAAAAAAGTTTAATTCCTGGGACCAAAGTCAATGTAAGTATCATCTTAGTATATATGCATGTACATGCATTCAATTCAGGAAACAATGCGAAACAGTGAATTTGATATACCAAAAAGTTTAATAGATGTTTCCTGCATAAGTAAGTAGTAAAAACATCCACCTTATAACTCATCAAAAGACTGTCAACATTTATGAAACATTATATAATTCCTATGGGAAGATAGGATTTTTCCCCCACAAGTCTATGCCTGTCCTTGGTGCTGAACGGTAATTCCATTGGTGTTATTGCAACACTAATTGTCACACTTTTGGTTGTGTTGATGGCATGCAAGAGGTTTGAAGTGACTTCTTAAGGCCACAACAGTAGGGCACAGCCATAACCATAAGATCACCTTGCCACCATATTGTGTGTTTATTCAGAACTACTTTCAAAGAATGACATGTGTGGGGTTCAAGCACTACCAACTGACCAGTCTGACAAGTTTGGACCTTTTTTTAGTCTTACAGTTAGTGCATTGGGTTCAGGATTTGGCAACCTGGTTTCAGCGCGGGTTTGAATTTTGGGAGCCAGAAGACTGTACCACTTGTCCCTTGTGTTTCATTTGCACATTATTTTTGTATTTTGTCCAGAACTACACAGGGTGCAGCTGTTTGACAGGCGGTGCCGGCGGCTCACATGGACAAATCACGTCAGGAAAGTGCAGCTCGGACTGTTACATGCTGCCTGTGTTCATGCTGCTGCTCTTCATCATCGTTCTCATCTCTACAACATCACAGGTGCCTGCTCTCATGGTCACCATCAGGTTAGTAAACAATCACCATGGTTACTGTTAGTAAATAATAAACAATCTCTACAACATCACAGGTCCCCGCTCTCATGGTTACCATCAGGTCAATAAACAATCACCATGGTTACTGCAGTTTGTAAATACTCTATATACAACATCACAGGTCCCCGCTCTCATGGTCACCATCAGGTTAGTAAACAATCACCATGGTTACTGTTTGTAATTACTCTATATACAACATCACAGGTGCCCGCTCTCATGGTCACCATCAGGTTAGTAAACAATCACCATCATGGTTACTGTAGTTTGTAAATACTCTATATACAACATCACAGGTCCCTGCTCTCATGGTTACCATCAGGTATGTAAACAATCACCATGGTTACTGTTAGTAAATAATAAACAATCTCTACAACATCACAGGTTCCCGCTCTCATGGTTACCATCAGGTCAGTAAACAATCACCATGGTTACTGCAGTTTGTAAATACTCTATATACAACATCACAGGTCCCCGCTCTCATGGTCACCATCAGGTTAGTAAACAATCACCATGGTTACTGTTTGTAAATACTCTATATACAACATCACAGGTCCCCGCTCTCATGGTCACCATCAGGTTAGTAATCAATCACCATGGTTACTGTTTGTAAATACTCTATATACAACATCACAGGTCCCCGCTCTCATGGTCACCATCAGGTTAGTAATCAATCACCATGGTTACTGTTTGTAAATACTCTATATACAACATCACAGGTCCCCGCTCTCATGGTCACCATCAGGTTAGTAAACAATCACCATGGTTACTGTTTGTAAATACTCTATATACAACATCACAGGTCCCCGCACTCATGGTCACCATCAGGTTAGTAAACCATGGTTACTGTTCATAGATAGTAAATAACTGGTGCGTTTACTGTCAATTTTTGTCATAGTTACTGTCAGTGAACAGTGAAGAAATCATCGTTAAGATATTTCAACACGTAGTAAATGAATGAGCCCGTGATTACTGTTCTTACATGTAGTCACCAAATCTAGATCAGTTGACAATCTCCATAGTTATTGTTGATAGATAGTAAGCAAACGTCATATAGTTCTGTCAATAAACAATAAACAAATATCATGAGCTTCCTTTCAAAATGAAAGTAGTTACCATATTAGCCCTTGGTTACTCTTTTATAGCAATAAGCAAATGTCATTACATACAGTGACTTTGTCAGCATATCTAGAAACATGCTAATAGAATAGTATACACATGTAGTTCCTGTGAGGGGAAAATAACAAGTGCAGAAACCAACACAGAAGAGTAGGAGTGACCTGGTGTGACTGAAAACACAAACCATGAGTCATGAGAAAACCGCATTATACCATCAATCAATAGGAAAGACATTGTACCTTGAGAGTGACTGTTGTTAACATATGTGTTAACATGTAGTTTTTCCAAGTCTATGCCTGTCCTTGGTGCTGAACAGTAATTCCATTTGTGTTATTGTGCATGGTAAAATTTCTTCTTTTTTGATCCCAGGTCTGTCAGTGAGGAGGACAAACCGTTTGCATTGGGGCTCCAGATCGTGTTCCTGCGAGCGCTGGGCTACCTTCCCGCGCCGATCTACTACGGGCGCGTTATCGACTCCACGTGTCTCCTATGGCAGACGGAGTGTGACAGCAGAGGGCTCTGCTACGTGTACGACAACATCAAGTACGAGACAACTTTCAAATTCCGAATAGAGTTAAAGGAGTCCTAAACTCCACAAGAGACTGTTATTTGTCAATAGATATTGATTTTAGGAAGAAAACATGCATGCTATTTAACATTATACGATAAATACTCACTAATCTCAAGTATGAGACAACTTTGAATTTTAGATGTTACATGTAATTTTCCAATTTCCTTCGATTCATTTATTTTTGCTGGACTATGATGTCATGGTAGAAGGCTAAAGAAGTATTAGACCAGGGGCAGTCAAGGGACTAGTTTAGTAAGTAGGTTGGTAGCTGGGTAGCTAGAGAAGGGGTCTTGGGCTAATAATGCAAGCTAAAGCAAAGCCACATTGCAATATTAGCTACTTCAAAAAGTATCATGCTTTGTTTCAATTAAGAATGACATGAGAATTACTTTTGCAGGGATTTGATTTTGCTGTAGGTAAAAAATTAGTGTTTTTAGGTCACGGTTAAAACAGTTTAGGTTCACAGTGAACAGGTTAACTCAAAAGCCATGAATGCTAATTTAAAACCAGGCTGATAAAAAAAATTATGTCAAACCTTGGGCCACAATAATATTAGATAAGTTGGGTTATCACAAGGGATTCTACTGTTAACACACAGACTTCCATAGATCTAGAATAATTTGAATACACTTAGTAGAAAATTCAACTGACAGATTTGACATCGGAATTGCTTTTACAACAATTGCTGAATCCAACATTTCCTGTAAATAATAACTTTTGATGTTTATTCCAGGTACAGGCACTACTACATCGGCCTGTGTGCAGGACTGAAGGGGATAGGTTTCCTGTTTTTCCTCACAGCGTGGTTCTTCTTCAGACCCAAACGGGAGGACTCCAATGATGAGATCGCAGATCACGAACTTCCCGGCGATAACATCTCCACAATATCTGGTCACATGGACCATCGTAACGTAGCAGGTAGGAGAAACATTCCCCCCTCCCTACTTTTGTGTAATGGTTGGGTCCATTTGAGTCTGTATTATACAGGTTTACCTGAGGGTTGGTCCATTTGAAAATTTGTAGGGGGGGGGGGGGAATCTCAGCTTTTTCTAGCCATAAAACAAGAGGCTTTGTAATTTATAAGGTTTCTAGGTGTCCATTTCTGCAATAAGTAGCTTGCCTGTTTATGCTTGTTCATGTAGTAGTACTGTAAATGCAGAAACTTTTGCGGTGGATTAATGGTCTCTGTTTTCGCGGTGGCCACTTCACCGCAAACTTAAAATCACAGCGAACATTTTTCCATGGCAGTAAGAGACCACAGTGCATGGTGCTACTGTGAACTTAAAACCACCACGAAAGGTCCTTTTTTTCGCTGCCACGAAATTGAATCCCCGCGAACTTAAATGCATTTACAGTATTATGCCTGTCCTTTGTTTTGTGATAAACTATGCCTGTCCTTGGTGCTGAACAAACAATCTATCAGTGTTACTGCCTGCATCAACACTATGCCTGCATCAATACAGTTATTCTTTCTTCACATGAATAATAATTTTTCATGATACAAGCAGGGATTCAAATTTATTAGATCATCTGTAACAGACAAAAGCAGTAATAGGGGTAGGGTTGTGAAAATATGGAAAACGATACCACTCTAACATTCGTGATGCACTCACAATCCCTAGGAAAAAATACAACAATTGTTGTGGAAAAAGTTTGGTCAAATATTTTCACATACCCATTGATATGAATGCCTTTTCTATCTTTGTTTGTCTCTAGATTTATTGTTTTCACCTCTTCTCCCCTCTCTTTCTCTCTCTGCTGTCTCTTTACAGTTTCATGATAGCCGGTCTGTCTTCTCTCACTTCTCAGACTCTGTTGGTACTTCCTTGCCTACCTTCTTGGGGTCCTCACTGGTAACTATGTATAAACTTATGTAAATATAAACCAACTTGAAATAAGGAAGAAACATACAGTTCCGTTGTGAACAAGTAAGCACAGTGCCATACTGTCAGCACCTTGATTACTGCTATTGCTTGTTAGACATTCAAACGTAATTTTAGGGCCTGAAAGTGTTTTTAGGATATAACAAGTGCTATATGTAAACATGCATACAAAAATCGTAAAAAACCTTTAATTTTTTTAATTCTTGGTATCAAACAACAACCAAATGAACAAATGCCAAGGAAATACATATTGGGCAGAGCTAACTTAACCCTTGTCCTTCTGAGAATTTTTTGCTAATTTAACCCCCCTAAGCTGGTTAGTTAATTAGATCATTGAAACTTGACATATTCTGTGCTACTGCTGCAGATTTACTTCCCCAATCAATGCGGTATGCTGTGGTGTGCCACATTTAAGTGAGAAATGCCCCAAACCCCTGGCATTATATATGTCATATACATACGGGCTCAGCAGAACAAGGGTTTCATGATGATGATGATATTTGTTGTACCTGCAGGTTTGAGGTCCTACATGGCAGGCATAGTCCACTCCGTAGAGTCGCTCGACTCGGACTACGTACAGCACCACGGGGGCGGGTCGCGCCGCAACAGCTGGCACCACGACAATCACTATAGCAACCACGACCATCCCTACGACATCCAGTTTGGCCCGCGCCCGCGAAGACTCACGTTACCGCTGTCGATGGACTCCATGTTGCCCTCAGACCAAAGTATGCTGTCCTTCGTGAGTTTTGAGAGTAACGTATGATGGAGATTGCTCTGTGCATCAGTCAAAGGGAAACTTTGGGGGGATGCGATCAAGTTGAGGGGGTCTCTACTTAAATGAGGTAGCCACAGATGTATTTAGAGATTATAAGTCCAGGTTTTAAAACCACTTGCATAGTTTTGAAGACCACACTAAATGAAAAATATCACAGGAAAATTGCAGGCATTTTAGCTTTTGGATTCAAGAAATGGATAACATTTATCTGCAGTTCTGAGATTAGCGTCTTAAGTTTCTAGGACCAAGACAGAAATAGTTTCAGGAGCTTCATTGTCCTTAATATTCAGAAAGGCTTTGACAATCACAGTGACGCATTTATCTATCTCCCTGTACTTTTAGGAACATATAGTTTGTGTACTTTTAGCTATATCTATGACATGGTCTTAGCATCGGTGTTTCATGTAGCATTGATCTTAGACAAACTGTCAAATTTTCCAAAATATATGAAATATTTATTCAACTACTTCAAGTTCAAAAAATTGAGAATTTCTTGTCTCAAAATAGAGTCTCTTTAAAACCAGTACTACTAGTTGAATTTGTTTAGCATAGTTTAGAGTATCTTACTTGTTACTCTGATAAATGGGACTTTCTTCTCAAACTAGTACAAAAAGTTCTTTATCAGACTTACCTATATGTGATATATGTACTTAGCATGGATACAGAGCTATATTGATTATTCTTAAACTATGCAGTACCAAATTATTAATATTAATGCTGCTTGATTATTTGCTTATTACAACCTCAGGAATTCCCGACATCTTCCCAAAAATTTCAGACACCGTATATAATGAACAATTATAATTCAAGTTATCAATCAAGGGCTTTTTAAAATGGCTATGACATATATTCTAGACTTAGCTTGTTTAATTTTCTGAAATATTTGCTAGGTATCCCAGAATCCCACACTTATATCCCAGAATTCCAGTGTGCACGTATCCCAGAATTCCAACCCTCCAAAATTGCTCAGATATTGTACCTTACTGTTCACGATACATAAATATTGTCTGAGACAATGATTCCTAGTCTGGTATATTTTAGTTAACTGCGGTGCTATGGTGCTAGGATTTCAGCTGGATTCTTTAAAGCCACTAGAAAGATGATTAGGTATAAATGTTCTAACTTCTTCCCACCTTTTGTTTACAACCTTATTGTACCAAATTTCTCCAGGAAGACAGTAGAACTTAGCCAGAAGGGTTTAAATTACATGTATAGAGGAGCTTTAGATTTTACAGTCAATGTTTCAGTTTCAACACTTTTCCTAAATCATTAGATATTATTTAAAAGAGTGCTGTTTTGAATGCATAATATCAATTGATGCAATACTTAGTCTAGTAACTACCTAGCCAAGTACCACTATAATTAAATTTGTTTCTACTTCTACCGTCAATCAGTCTACACAGACTACAATGCATAAAATGCACAAAAACAAAAATAATTGTATCGGAGGGCAGCAAGTCTTGCGAGCATTTAATAATAAACACACATACCTACATGCATTAATGATATACCAAAAGGGCCAAAATTTACATTGTATGCTCTGTTGTAATATTTTTAACCATCCCATTGCTAAGTTATCATATCTAGAGCACTACTAGATGCATGTAGCTAGGTCCATAGTTTTAGAAATGTGTGCACTACAAAAAGTCCGCAAGACACTTTTATACCTTCATTCGGCTAAGGTGCAAGTCATTTGAAACCAAATGTGTCTTCAATTTGGTTATGGGTTTTAAAGGTTGCCAGGAAGAAGCTTAAATCGAAGGGCAACATATATCAATTATTTTGTTGTTGTACTTCTGAAGAAAAGGCAGGTATTGCACTGCTTGTCTTCCAAGCCATTTAGAGCTTAATTTCAGTCATTTTTTTAAGGAAGCAACTTGCTAGGGTTTCTTTCTGGAAAAAATTAGACAGTTACAAATTAATAATCTATATTAGATTCAGATTTCTTTGCAATTTGCACTCATTTGGAGATTATACAGTATTATATATAATTTCAACTTTATGTTTATGAAATTATGTATTTGTGATATTATGTAGTTGTAAGCGTGTCATGTTTTGGGGGAGGGGGGCATGTACAGGATTATTAACTGTTTTCAATACCTATCTTCAATTTCAGCATTTGTGTTACATCTAATGATATCTCTGTGAGCTACCTCTTCTGAAATCCCACATAAACATAAATACACTTTGACAATCGCAGAAAATGATACGAGTAACGGTTTTCATAAAGTTTCCTAAATGCACAATGACAATCTTTACAGAACTATTACAGTTTTTAGAAAGTTCCTGAATAGAAGTTGCCCAAATACTTTCTCAATGATGCTTCTTCTATCTGCTGCTAAAATTGTCTTGAAGACAACTTAAAGCTTGAAAATATCTAAGACTATTAAAGTTATGCATCTATGTGCCTTTGGAAAGTATTATGATCTGTATATTTTTGAAAATTAATGTGGCATGTTTATGTAAATAATTCATCATATCAACAGTAAAACTATGTATTGTATATTCAGAGCAATTACAATAAACCTTTTCATGTAACGTTACTTAAAAAAAACTTTTAAAAACGTATTATGTATGCCATGTTTTAGTCTGTTGCACTATCTGACTTTAAGCTTTGCCAGTATATGTTATACATGTATAAGGATATTGATGACAAATTATTATGCCTATTTATGGTTGCATTTATGGTAGAGTTTAGCGCCTGACTGTAGTGAAGTGAAGTGACTTTGCAGATTATTTGATTTGAATGCCTGTCATTTAAGAAATATTATGTAGTTCTATATTACATGTAATAGGAATTTGGTAAGGGTAGCAAAGGTTTTGAAATTTGAAAAATCTTAAACACAGTATTTTTGAACACTTTTCTCTTGTGTACTGACAAGGTTGGACTGACATGCAAAAGGTCCAAACTCAAATGGCTCCACCCCACTGGGGTTGCCTAAAACTACCCTAAACATGTTTTCTTCCTAACATTTGTGGGCAATTCATAATAGTCTTATGTGGCTCGTGAATGGTAGAAATTTAGTCAGTTGTTTTTCCTTTAGGAATTCTGTTGTTGCATTATAATTGCATTCAACAATCGTCTCTATATCTTAAAGCAAATGCTTATATAGAAGCAAGTGTCTTTTACATGCAGCCAAAGACAAGGACTATAGAGGATTTAAACATATCATGTCCAGGTATACATATCTATAGAATGATGTGCCTATGTCTCAACCAACAGAAATGAAGTACAACTATTGCTGACAGGTTTTTGTGGTTACCATGGCAACCCAAGCAGTCTGGAACGTTACCTTGGCAACTCAAATGGTTGCTATGGTTATTATTAGTGGTTACCAGACCAAACCACACAATGGCAGAGTGGTTACCATGGTAACCCCAACATGGGTAGAGTGGTTATCATGGCAGCTCACAGATGTAGAGTGGTTGCTATGGCAACCGATAGTTACCAGTTGTTACTATGGTAACCAGGCTTGCTACATGCATATCACTTGCAGTTTGCAGTTCAAAGTGGAAACTACATTATGATCTATGCTTGCAGGGCTCTGAAGTTTACTACTATTATTATCATACCAAAACAATGTACATTCAATATCTATGATATAAAGTGCCTATAAGAAAATTGAAACTGTAAATAATTCGTTTATTCTGGTATCCAATAATCTAATATATTGAAGGGTGTGTATGTGTATATTTTGGTGGCGATATCCGTTAGAAAAGTTGTAGAATATCTGTTGTATAGATGAAAATGATACAACGCTCTTTGTGGAAATAAAGGATGTTTATTCATGTTCTGTCTCTGTTTTCATATTTCATTTTCATGTCTTGTTCATACTTATTGAATTAGAAATACTCAGTCTACAAGACAACCATATGGAACCATATGGAACACTACAGATATGAAGTACATGTATTCAAAGTTCAGAATTTCTGTGTCGGTATATACTCCGAATAGCACATCATAGAAGTTATACATTTATGTATACATAAAGATGTATTTACAATGTAGTCACGTCACAAGTATATATAAGTCTAGTAAGTAGCAAGTCTAAGTCACTACATAGGTAAAATTGTGTCTCACCGTACAAATAGACTAAAATATTTCTGTTTCTCATATGAAATGATATTTTTAAAAATACATAGTATACATAATGACAAACTTTCTGTTTAACAACAAGTTTACAGTAGAGAGTTAGATCACACACATCCCTAAATTTCACACAACTACTTAGACAACTTTACCCCTTTACAAATCCAAAAATTCGATTTTTAAAATCAAATTTTGCCAAAGATATCAATTATTGTAGTAACTTTATTGAGAAGAAATTGAAGCAAATTTGTATTTGTGCTCTTACCGAATGAAAGAAAGAATGTTTGAAATAATAAATTTATGAAAATTTCTTGTTGAATCCAGTGGCCCCCTGGAACAAAAAGAAATTTTAAGATTGGCCCCTTACTCCTCTCAGAACAATGTTGGCCCCACATTGTCTTCAAGGAGTTTGGGGCAAAATTAAAATAAAAACAATACAGAATTGGGTGTTGTTTTGAAGAAGGGGTTCAGTATGTCTGATCATAATGTGCATCATTGTAGGGATGGTTTAGATTACAAAACAAAAATTAATCATAACATAAACATGTACAGAAATATATGGATAAATCTATGGTATCGCAAATAAACCTAGTACATACATGTACATAAGAGTAAAATGTACATACAATATACATATCATACGTATGTGTACACATGTTGAATATACAGTCAGGTCTTCTTACTACTATGTATAAGCAATGTTTACTTACATCCATGACACAAACATGTACAGAAATATATGGATAAATCTATGGTATCGCGAATAAATGTTAAACCTACATACATTGTACATATGCATCAAATGAACATGTACATCCACTATACATATGTTTTATATACATATGTGTACATATGTAAGATATACAGTCAGATATTTTGACTACTGTATAAATTATACTTACATCCATAATCTTCATATACGATATAGACATACATGTATGCTGTCCACAAATTCGGAAAATGTCCATTTTGTTGTTTTTCTTTTTAGGTAAAGCAATGTTTTTGACATAGCATACAATTTGTTAGAATACTCAGTAATATTGGTTATATATAAATTTTTGTTGCAAACGTTTTCTCCAAATATTCACATTTTGTTGTTTTTCTTTTTAGGGTAAAGCAATGTTTTTGACAAAGCATTGCTAGGATACTCAGTAATATTGGTACACATTTCGATTTTTGTAAAAAAAAATTTCTCCCAAAATTTCACATTTCGTTGTTTTGTTTTCTTTTCAGAAATAGCAATGCTTTTGGTGAAGCATGAGAAGAATACTCAAAGATATCTGGTTACACATGTATGTTACTAAAGTAACAAGAACGTAATGTTACATCACAATCATAATCTGTTGCGTTTACAATGAGAGAAAGACAAAGTACAATAATCTGCTGTAATGGAGTGAATGACTGATTTACTGCTTGAAGAATTAGTTAATGTTAGCAAAATTCTAGCCCTTCACTGTAGAGTTCTGCAATTTTTGCATCAATGAATAAAAAAGGTTTGAAAGACACTGTGTTAATTATGAGAACACTACCATGTTAACAAAATTCACTGCCTTCACTGTAGAATTCATTGTAGAGTCACTTTTGCATCAGTAAAGTAAATCATAAAAAGATCTAATTATAATCATAAAAGAAATAGTGGCATGAGATACAAGTGCTTTACACATAAATAGACCAACTTGATATAGGAGTTCGAACGAGGATGCATACATGGAAGGACGTCTGGTGGTTTGGATTGGCATTGCTGTTAGTCTTCCTCCACCAGTGTCGCCTTTCCGTTTTTCACTGCAAAGTACTTCTTGGGAAGTACGGCGGGTGCCTTTAATAGACATCAAAAAAGGTTACGTCAGACCATGGTATTGTGTATCAACATTGCATCGGCCATTGTTTCCTTAATCTTCAAGTAACGTTAACAGAGATATAATGAATGTACCCAGTTTCAGATTCATTCATCCTAAGCTACATGTCTTCACCCAAACAGCACCCTTTGAAAATCAAATTCATCCGAATATATGGAAAGAATTCGAATATATGGAAAGATTTCGGCACGGTGTGGAAAATTGCTTTTCACAACTATCATGTTGTACTTCTGGGCTTTCGTAGTTAAGTATCTTCAATATCCTGGTGTACTTATGGGCTTTCGTACTAAAGTATCTTTACTTCACTATCCTGGTGTACTAGTACTAAGCTGTGGAGGCGACTGACCTGTTGTTCTATTTCCCACGCAGACAGTTTGCTGCAGCCGAGGTCCAGGGCAGAGGTGTTCAAAAGAGCCTCCTGAAAATAATAAACAAACAAAACAACAATGAATAAACATGTTCATGTCGTTATGTATAGATGACGACACAAGTTGATTGACAGTAGAACTGACCACATTAAAGCTAAAAATCGCGAAAGGCAAATGTTAAATTGTTGTTCCTGACCTGCATCAGCATTGAATCAATGCTGAACCCGACATGTGGAGCCTTCTTCTGCATGGTCAGAGCAGGTCGCACGGCGGCGCTAGTGAATGGTGCACGTGCCTCCACGTGGTCGTTGTAAGCCTGATGAAACAATATTTAAAGATTCAGTCATCTAACGTGTAGGAATCACCTGACAGTCACTTTCAATTTTTGCTAAGTTTACTGTAACAGTAATTATAACGTTCAATGGAACTGTATGATCTTCTTTTGACTTTTTTCCATAAGAATACTGAGAAGCAGTAACTTCTTGAAGCACTGAAGTTTCTCACCTCAAGTAGGTGGAACATGGCAGCCCTTTCTTCCGTCAGCGCGTTGCTGAACTTCCGTCCGGGTGCGCCGCCCAGGTGCAGTGCCGATGAAAGCCACCTGGTGGCGCCCCGGACCAAGGTCGCCATGTCTGTGTTCTCTACTGCGAAACACGTCCGATCTGGTCGGTGCGCAGGTGCCAAATGATGCCTATCAACAAGTCCTTAGCAACAGGGCGTGGCATGGAACGTTACCTTGGTGATCAGGGCGTGGCTCGGGACCGTAGCCATGGAAATGATGTTGTCATAAAGCGTTACCAAGGACCATGTCCATATATGGAGGCACCGTTCGAAGGACAGTGACAATGGCCGTACGACCGACTAACGGGTTCTAGAACACCGATGGACGAAAAATTTCATCGAATCTTGAAAAAAAAAGTTTGAAAACTTAACTTTGGTCAAACATATCTCTATTGTCATCTTCTCAATTGTATTGTACTATACACCATATGAAACCTTGTTTATTACCCTTTTCAATGATATCCCATATTCTATGATTATCTATTTGTGAGTAAAGTAACACTGATGATTATGTGTTGAGTGTCGTTGAAAAAAAGTGTCAAAATTTCCCTACCAACAGTGTTTGCCGTTGGCAGGGACATTTCGGTTACTTTTTGAGGGTAGCCAACCAGCGTTATCAGTCATGATACCCATCATTTTGCACTGCAATAAACAAGCTTTCCAATGGTATAAGACACAATGCTTAACTTACAAATACAACGGTCATATGATCGAAGGGATTTGGGGTACTTTGTTCTTATAAACCACTCACATACAATGTACTGTCTCCGTTGTCACCTCATCATATTATACACCATATGAAACCTTGTGTATTGCCCTTTACAACGATACCCCATATGGTATCATTATTTATTTGTGAGGCAAATAATAGAGCTGTTTATGTATGCGAGTCAAAAATGTGTCAAAATTTCCCTGCCAACAGAGTGTTTGACATTGGCAAAGGAATTTTGGCTCTTCGACAGGGTTGAGCTTATCATTTCATGGAAAATTGAATGTGAAAACTGAGACAAACGTCAAACAAATTGAAATATTATTTATATCCACCAAGTGACCAAGAGCGCGGTGATTCAAACAGATATTGACACCAGAATATTTGTATCTGTATAGCTATAGTATAGCCTGCGTTCAGTAAACAAAAAGCAGACAAATTACACGCCTAAACACACTGATATATACAGACACAGCGCGACAAGCAACACACGGATATACACACATGTTCAAACACACACACTCACACAGAGACACATCTACACACAGATACACACACACATGCACACACACACACATACACACACACATACACACATGCACACACACAGAGATACACACACACATGCACACCGTGACACACGCACAAACACACACAGATACAAACACACACACACATGCACACACATACACACACATGCACACACACAGAGAGATACACACACATAAACACATACACAACGTGACACACGCACACACACATAGATGCACAGCTAAAAGTCGTTGCTAATTGATAATGTTGAACCCTCTCAATGTCCATTACACCCAGTGAATAGCTCATTAATGATTCTTGCCATACTTAAAGTGTACATGTAATTCTGATACTTTCAAGATTATTGAAATGCGAAGTTCTTCCCAAGTATAACTAGCGTGGTTGTGTGGTGATAAACAAGGTCATTGTGTTGTGAATAAACAATAAAAATATCATTGTCATGTCTTTTTTTCGAGTACGGTGACGAGTAATAACTTCAGTCTTCATTTATAATGTGGACTCATTTCCCATATGGTGACTGACTATATAGTTACTATCATAGTATGAACTAGTAATACTAGTTCATTGCTATTCTGTTTCTCTGTTTTCTGCCTCGATGTCTGCCCTGGCCACCCAATGCAGAAAAGACATCGTCCTGTGGTACAGCATGGCCAGGAACTGGATGACTTGGATCACGCCGAACACGAACAGGGAGAGGATCCCCAGCGGGTTGTGTCCGGAGATGTGGAGCACCTGAAACAGGAGGTGGGGGATTAGGCCTCAGTAAGTAAATTTTATCAATGGCATCAGCGCACTCATTAATTTTCGTCTGATGTAACAAGATAATTTTCTTCTTCGGAGATGGTCAACATGACGAGAAAGTACCAAAATGGGAAAATGTGTTGTACTAATGATTATAAAAGCGTCATGATCTTAATACGTTTGTTCACTGTTCATAGCTATGGGCTCAAGCAATTTTACGTACTAAAAAGAAGCTTAAATCTTTAGTATGACCAATGGCTAGATGGTCACTAGCCTTTGTTGTGTATTGCACTGCAACTAAGGCACGATCTAGACACGGTTTTTCCCGATATCGGCGAGCCTACAACCTCTCGCCGACAGTTTTTTTTTTTTTTCAGTGTCTAGATGGAACTGCAATATCGCCGTCAAGATATCATGAAAATTTCTCCCGAAAGGTCCGGACCATTCGTACGATACCTTACTGATAGCTTAGCAGGGGTCCCGACAGCTTCGCGCGCGTGTAGATGCTTCCCGACTTCGGAAAGGCTCATTAGCATATAACGCCATTTGGAAAATCGCGCTATATGTTTATGACTGCAAGCGCCATGGGTGTCCGGTCCCCAACGTTCTAGATCCCTCCCGACATCTCCACAGATATCGGTAAAAACTGTGTGTAGATTGGTCCTAAGTCATACCTCAGATCTGGCTAAGGCGACGATGACGACCAGCCACAGGACGTTGACAGCACCGAGAACCTTGATGGCGGAGTCCCGAAGTTCTCCCAGCTCTACTTTCAGCGTGTCGGCATTAATATTGTTGCTGTTGAAGTTGTCAGTGTCCTGGTCTGGTTTAAGGCAGCTGCAGAAAAAAACAAGGGCAAAGAAATAGAATAGTCTGTGTTTACACAATCTCTCGCTGGCTGAGGTTAATGACCCCCACCTCCAAGGGCGGTAACTCTTAGGCTGAGCGCAAGAAGCGCGGTTTTAGTCAGGCTAACAAATGGAACAGCAATGTAATATATAAGCATTCCATGGGTCATATTCTAGACAGATATCCAAGTCTAGACCTAGTCTCGAGCTCTTTTGGAAAGGTCGAAGGAGACCCAGTAGGTTTGTCAACCGGGTTGGACATATTCGATTTAACGTTCAATGTGCCATTTATTTCATTCAACTGCTTAGTTCTTTAAGTGTTATTCAGAACGAAATGTTATTAGATCATCAACAGCAGTAAAATCAGCCAATCAGATACATTTTCTATTATGATGAGTAAAAGAAAAATTAAAACAAAATAGCGTTGAATTGTAAGTATACATTAGCAAATTAACATTTACTACTCTGAAGAAAATTCGGACTTATCATGTGAACACCAGACACTAGTTGAGACCTAGAGGGGATTTGTCCTGCTCACCCTTGTGCCAGCCGTTCCCACATGCGGTGTTGTTTCTTCAAAAGTGGCCCAGCTTCCGACATGTCTTGTGCTGGTTTCTCCTTCATCAGTTTCTCTATCTTCTCCTGTAGTTTTTCCTCTGTAAGGAATATCAGAAAGGTACTTTGTTTGACCTGTACATGGTTTTACGTATAAAACTACAATGCGTCGATCGACATTCCCTCACTAGAGTAATATCAATGGATAGAAGATTCGGTTTATGAAAAGAAATGTTTTTCTTCAGAAAGTGTCGCTCCATAGAAAAAACAAGTCATTCTACAGGTAGGATAACGGAGAAGCAGAACACAACTGCACCTAAAACGTAAAAAGATATACCTACAAAATTGAAAAGCACAAAACAATCAGGCTCGCTCCCTGGGAGAGTCGCCAAAAAGTTATCAATTATTACGGGCACAATTCAATGCAACGTTACCGTCACTAGGTTCTCTCATGTAGGCGATGGATTCCTTCAGGCGCTTAATGTGACCTGCAAAAATAGGTGGAAACAAGATATAAGCCATAACAGATACACCGTTAATCCACCAAAACCATCCTCCTACGCAGGGACATCCAACAGCCAAACCGCCTGTCTGGATGTACCCTGCTCTTTCAACCGTCACTCTTAGTTCCTGTGGACGTCCCTCCCAAACCAACTGTCAGCCAATCAGAGAATAGGCCTTTCTGTTTTCAAAAGGAGTCTCGCATGTATAAGGGTAACTTCATTAATATTTATAAGCGGGGCGGTCAGGAACTAAGGGTGACGGTTGAAAGAGCAGGGTTCATCCCGACAGGCGGTTTGACTGTTGGATGTCCCTGCATAGGAGGATGACCAAAACACGAAAAAGGGAGACTAACGGAAAACGGTATACCCACCTTTCTTGCGTATTCCTATGTTCTCGAAAAGCTGATCTAAGTTACAAGATTTAAGTCGAGCCAGATCTTCTTTTTCTTTATAGCCTGCATTCAGAAATGCTGTCAGGTAGTCGTCTTCACAGTTGATAAGCCTTATCCTAGTGAGCCAGTCCTCTGTGTCGTCCTGTAAATAAGAACTTCATTATGACACAATTTATGCTCTTGTAGAATGCACTTTTACGGTCATGCTCTCCTTTTAGATATTTGAGTGCGGAATCATCGTATGTAAAGATTTATCTTCCTGGAAAAGCCACCCTAGGCATATTCTGTGGGAGAGCTGTAAGAGGAGCCAAATGGAATTTCCGTCTTGAATACTACACAATATAAACGGTCGCCGCCTTTTTATGTGTGTTGGCATATTGCGCACAGTCCACACCATGATGTTTCTTCGCGCAGTTTAGGATTGAATTGTTACGATATCGTAAATTTCTAAATGAAATGTACGCTTATCAGCCCCCCTAAAAGTTATGAAACGCTCGGATATGGTACCGACCAGTTTGAGACATGACGACGACCGTTTCAAATACCAACAACCGTATACGAGATGGACAGCCGCGGAGCCGAGGACAGGATGAGCTAGCTGACGAGGTGTATCAAAGCAAAAAGAAACAAAGAGTTTCGCGACTTTTGTCCGATTAGAATGCAAAATCTAGTCTTCGTCTTCAAGATAAAAAATCATTTAATAATCTCCTTACTGGTATGCGACTGCGGAAGGTGTTTGGTGGCAACCTCTTGATATGTTCCAGGATTTGGTCCCTGTGTAGATCATCTCCAATTTCTATGTCTCCCAGTTCCTGGATGAAGAGGAAGAAACAAGAAATGATACAGCAAATGTTGCTATAAGTCGAGCACGTAATACGAGACTACTCGAGAAATTCTCTACCTTATTTAGCCGGGATTGGTTTGATCCACTTACACCGGGAAGGACCAACTCTTTTGGATACGCATGGCGGGTTCTTTTACGTGCCTGGGGTATGGCTCTTCCCGAACACGGGACCTCCTTTTAACGTCCTATCCAAGGGACGGCCCCAACCTGAAGATAGGTAGTCATTTTTTTCACCTGAGTGAAGTGAGGAAAGTCGTGTAAAGTGACTTTCCCAAGGGCGCAAGATTTGTAACATGGTAGGCTTCGAACACAGGACCCCAGATTACAACTATTACTATCATTATCGAAATATTTACAGGAAAATACAACCCCCACGGTTGGACCAAAAGCTCTCGTACCTTTTAAGCATATCAGAATTTGTAAAGGAAAATTGAAGGCTAGGGATTCTGTTGAATGAATCACTGTCTTTTCTTCGAACTAAAGATGTATTCAGAAAGTGACACACCTTGTAAGTCATTCCAACAATGTAGCTGGTATCATCGTATCCGTTGTTGATGAACTGCCATTCATATCTCAACTGAAATATTAACATGCATTTATTTCATTTAATGTATATGATTCTAATATCTTTCTCGACTCTCGCACTCTCCCTCCATTTCTCTCTCTCTCTCCCTTCCCCTCTCTATCTCCATCTCCCCCTCTCTTTTCCTCCCCCCTCTCTCTGTCTCTGTCTGTCTCTCTCTCTCTCACACACACACACACACACTAACACACACATTAACACACACACATACACACTAACACACATACTAACACTAACACACACACACACACACACTAACACACACACACACACACACACACACACACACACTAACACACACTCGCTCACTCGGTGCGTTATAGCAAAGGACCAGGCATTATGACACCATATATTCACGTCGGCGCGGGTCATCAACCCTTATATATCAGACGGAAATATAGTAGTAGAACATTGCATATCTTCTGCCATATTGTGCAACACGACAAAATTGTAAAACTTGTATTGTTCTCTCATTTCATATAAAAGATATAAACTACTATTTGCATATGTTGAGCTACTGTTAGTTATGCTGTTTCAAATCAATCCACCTTTTTTTTAAATTCCACAACAGCCTTACCGCCAGAAGAGCGTTCCCGTGGAACACTTTGTTCAGCCAAAGCCGCACCTCTAGATCTTCCCCCGGGTCCACCATGAGGGTAGGCCTCGCTTCGGCTCGTGGATTGCCTATTTAATCATGGTCATGAAAACATTAAGACTGTGCATGAAATTATTACGGAACAATATAGATTTTGGAGCGGTATTTATTTTCCAAAAAGATTCAAAATGAAATTTACTCGTCAAGTGTGCATGCCATGCTTCAAGATTTCATATGCCATACAAAGATTCAGTGAGGTAGCTGCGTCCAAATAGAGATGGCGTCCACTCTAAAAGTTTCAATGTTTTGGTCTATTTGCTTTTGGACAAGGACAATGTGGCACTGGACTCAATTTAGTAATTTATATTAACAGTGCCACATACACAGTACAAACAGAAAGCAAAGGAAATCAGGTACCTATTTTTACACCTGAGTGAAGTAAAGAACGTCGTGTAAAGTGCCTTTTCTAAGGGCACAACGTTGGGGGCACGGCGGGTATCGAACTCGGGACGTATAGATTCCGAGCCGAACGCTCTACCAGTTACGCCACACAAGACGCCACATCTTTGCATTAGATTTAAAGATTTCTAATCTTTAATATGCAAACATTTGTGAAACCGCTACGACAATTCACCTGCATTACCAGGGCCACTCTCTCCCGCTTGGCCATCGCATCTGTTTTCACCACGGCCATTTGTTGCATCGGCACCACTTTGGTCAGCAGTTCTTTCCTCTGTCGCAGACATATTATATGTGAGAGGAGTCGACGTGAATTTCCGTCTTGAATACTACACAATATCGACAAGGTCGTCGCCTATTTACGTCGATTTACGTAATTTATTAGCGATTAAGATTGAGCCACTTGACTCGAACATGATCTGATGTCTTTGTTTATTCATGAAAGCTTTCTTATATAGATATCTTGTTACCATTTAGTGATTAGAATGGCAACAAACATCCGCATGGTGTCTTGGAATGTACTCTACGACATCATTGTAAATTTAATTGAAATGTTGCTTTTGTACACTTTTGCCTCTTGTGAGCCCCCCTAAAAGTTACGAAACGCTCGAATATGGTACTGACCAGTTTAACCCTTCGAGCCCGATCAGCCACCCCTGGTGACTTCCTGTGTTGAGCCCGATCAGCCACCCCTACTGACTCCCCCACTAACTCATTTGCAAGGCTATCGGCATTCCTCGGTATTCTCCGGGTGGAATCGGGAAACAGCCTCGTTTTCATGTGCAGGGGATTCCCCTTTGATGGGGGAGGGTTGAAGCTGTAGTTTCGGAGTTTTTGCCTTGTTTTTTTTGCTCAAAATCACAATTTATTGATTGCCAATTATGCTGAAGAACGTAGAAGGGGCTGTGGCAGCACTGAGGAAGAGATTGACGATGTTTCTAGCACTGGAAGTTGATAAAAACTTCGGCATTTTGACGGTCATTTGCCGGTCCTGTACCATGTGGTAGTATTTACAAGCCTTTGTTTGGTTTCTTTGCCGTGAAAAAGGAGTAGGTGGGTGTTTTTGGTGTTTATTATAAAGGAGTGAGGGCCATGAGTTTCTGAAATTGTTTTCAAATTATTGATCCAGCCAAATTTCTGCTTTGTATTTGTTTTTATTCACTTATGGGGGAGGGCAGCATGTTCAGACATGTATTTACACTTTGAGATAGCAATGTCTGTTTTGGTTTTCCTCCAACTCATAATTTTGGTGAAATTTTCCTGGTCAAATATTAGGGGAACACTGATAAGGCCCATCTTTTTACAACTGGTCAAGGCTTTCGGTACTATCTTTGCTAGCAAGAATAAAACAGTTACAGTAACTTACATACATTGTTTGATGTTTTTATTGATTCAGGAATAATAACAAGGCAGTCTAGGATAGTTTTCAGTGACTTGTTGAAATATTATGAGACTTTGTGGGTGATGTTATATACATTTCAAATATTTTTCGAGACTTCGACAAGAATTTTTTCTGCCCTTTTTGCAGTATTATTCCTTACAAACTAGATACAGTCTTTATCTTGATATATTCATATTCTACAGGTTCTTAGCTTTTCAAAAATGTATAGTTTTACCTACCTAGCATTAATATAAGTATCTTAACATGCCACAAACAGTTCGTAGGTTGGCGCGCTGAGGACCGACAATTTTAGCAACGATTCCTGTATGCGCCGAAAATTTTACCCCGTCCTCTACGACGACCGTTTCAAATGCCGACAGCCGTTTACGAGTTGGACATCCGCGGAGCCGAGAAGTCCAGGATGGATCAAGATGGCTGTCGAGGTATATCAAAGCAAAAACATAAGTGAAACCTCAAAGACTATACAATTTACCTTCACCTGCTGTATTACCAGAGTTACTCCCTCCCGCTTTGCCATCGCGGCTGTTTTCACCATTTGTTGCTCCGGCACCACTTTGGTCAGCAGCAGTAGCCTGGGTAGTACCTTCCTCAGTCGGAGACACGGTTGCGCCCCTACATTGGCGGTAATTTCAGTGAAATAGTATCAAATTTAAAGAATGGGGAAAAATGATATAATCTTTTCATGATCCTCTCATATGTAATGTTATGAGCAATACATAGTTATATTTCGAAAGAGCAACAAACCCCCAAGGTGGAAAATTTCCCGACAGTTTCTTACCTGACAATATCTCTGATCGCTTCGCCAATTTTATAAAATATGCTCTTGTCTTTCTCCTTGCTTCCACCAGTAGTTGCTCCCTCTCGAGTCCCTTTGATATAAGTTGTATACAGAATGACACCGGCTACGTTAGTATTACTTCATGACAAACGACAATTTGAAGAGACTGAAATGAAATTAATTCATGAATATGTTGATTGAATTTTGTTGTATTGTTGTATTGTTTATTTTTATTTATCCAGGGGTACATGTCGCCTGACCGGCGTTTTTCAAAGATCCCTGGGGGGAAACCCCGTACATACATGACAATAAATGATAACAGTATAAAATCAAATACATGGTGACTCAGCAAGAATTGGCAAATGATAACGCAATTTAACTAAGACAAAATAAGGCAAATCAATTGTACACATTAATCCTAATACAACTCGAAATCATAAGTGAAATCAAATAAGTAATGGGAATTTTAGGGCTAGTGACCATATGTAAAACAATATCAGTGTCAAAACTGCTTTAATCTGCCATTCCCACTTCGTGCTGTACAAGTCCACACACACACATGCGTTTGTAACATCGGTATGGTCCGATACCATATAGTACCAGTCCACTATTTGACAATGTGAAATTGTCATCTTCTGAATATAAACATTCTCACCCCAATTATAGAAAAATTGTTGAACATTACTTCCAACACTGTAATAACTATAGGGACTTACCCCTCTAAATTTTCGGTCAATCTCCGTCGACCTTGTTCACAGAATGACACTTTCTATCTCCAGCAGTGACGTCAGGAAGACACCACTTTTGCAGGAGGGGGGTCATAAGTACCAGAAAGTCTATGTCGCCCCCCGTCTTAGAGGTGTTGGAAGTAAAGTTTAGCAATTTTTCTATACACAGGTAATGTATTCTACCAACACAGATGAACTTTCATGCTAAGCTTCTTACCCCAAGACTTGTCGGTGATGTTACACACGCCGTAGATGTTTAGAAAGATGAAAGTTGTGGGGAGGGCGATGAAGTAGAGAATTCCGTGAAGCAGACATGGAAGTTCACGAAAGTGGAGCAGTCCTGTCACCAGGAACATCCCGATCGTCGCAATGAAGTAAAATGTGTCCATCGCACTCAAAACTGCACGGAAAGACGTAATGGAAAACAAGGCACCAAAACGGCAGCCCAAACAAATAAACCGTCGCAACAAACTACAGCTAGCAAAGCAATAATTTGGTTGAAAAAAATTAATAGAAGAGTTTTCATTCACAACAAATATATATATGCAATCAAACCCGACAATTTGGTCCATATATCACCTTCCTTAGGGCAATACTGACTGGTTCTATTTCGCACTGCAGCTAGGGGTCACTGCTTACAATGCGGTAACAAACGTTAAGTATTGCAATATGTACAAGATGTGACAGTCAGCAAAACGTTATCTGCATTTTGTTTGGTTATCCGCATCCAATATATATAGAGCCACGTATGTATATGTGTATGTTTATTTTGGTTGTGAATAAACAAACAAAATTAAATAAAGAAGATAGGAAGGTGACATTTGACTTAACATTAACCAAATCAGCTTGACATAAGAGGTGTACAGAGTGTCAAATTTACTCTCATCTCCACCGATCCCTCCAGAAGAGACAGCGCCAGCTGCAGTGAGAGTCCTTATGGTCACCACAATCTTCTCCACCAACGCTACAGTAGTCATGATCATGACGATCCCAAACGCGGCGCCCAAGGCCATGGCCCACTGCATGTAA